>VCCN01000651.1:1748972-1759499 GCA_006491835.1 Architeuthis dux
TTATCCTTTATTTACTATAAGGTTCCAACTTTCAAACCCCCTATCCCTCAGTGTGAAGGCCTGATCAGCCCCCCTGCCCCCGCCACAAATTATTCAAATTATTATTCAAATTATTATCCTCATCTCTGTTGTTTTTATCACAATGTTTTGGCTGATATGCTCTTCAGCTTTTGTTTTGGCTGATATGGTCTTCAGCTTTTGTCAAGTGTCTGTTGCATCCATTAATCAACATACAGATGCAACATACACTTAAAGAAGGCAGAAGAATGTATCGGCCAAAACATTATGATGAAACCAATAAAAATGAAGATACTAACCCCAATAATCGATGGAATAATGAAAATAATGCATCTCCGAACTTCAAACAAATACTTGTAGAATTCATGTTGACAGATCTACTTGTATCTACAGCCTTCTTCAGTTGGGAGTTGTAAATGGAGAGGGTTTGAAATGTGGGGACTAGGAGCCCCCTTCAAAGCATAGGGGCACAATGTCCTGATTCCCCTGTCTATTTTCGGGTGGGAGAGTTCCCTAGATTCCCATTTATGACACCAACCTGAAGGGGGCTATAGGGTACCCCTAGATTCCCATTTATGACACCAACCTGAAGGGGGCTATAGGGTACAACAGCTGAAACGTTGTGTTCAAAAGATGTACCAAGATGAGTACAACAAGAAAAAATCTATACATATTGATGATCCCTTATCTAGAAAATTCAGACAGAAACTACTTGTATCAGTTTAAATCTATATTTTCTCACTTGTCTTTATTAATCAGTCATCAGCCAATTTTGTAATGATAAAAGATAAAACTCTTTTTAATTGAAAAATATCAGAAATCTTTTCATGAAAAATTGAAAATATCTTCAAGCAAGTATCGTTTTTGTTTTTATACTTTTATCCAAAGACGTTGAATTATATTACACGCTCCTCTCACAAAACTGCTTTATTGCTTTTTTTCGCCCCTCCTTCCACAAACTCTTTTAGAAGGACTTCTTTTCCCTTCACTTTTCCCCCTTCATCAACTGAAGAGCATTTGAGAGAGAACTTGATAAATTGGTCAGCAGCTGATATCTGCTGAGAGTTTTTCATCCGATTTTCTTGTATTTTCTCCTCTCTTTCCAATGAGAGAACAGTTGATTCTTCTGGGGAATATAAAACTGTATATCTCTTTATTAATCACTGCTACTCACAACACTGGTTTATTGCTGGGTTTAGGTTATTCATGTGTTCTGACATTTATATGTATCTATGTATCTATCTATGTATCCAGACTTTGCCCAGCCCTAACTACTCATAGTATAAACTTGAAATGTTGCACACACACTCCCCTCAATGAGTAGGGAAAATGTGTTTTTTTTGTTTTTTTTTTAAATTCTCCCCCTACATAGGTTTTTCATGGGGGGTTCAATATGCAATGTAAGTTTATGTTAAATTGGTCACATGTTTGTGCCCGCTTATTTTTTGCAAATTCAGACCTTTTTTTTAGTGATCACAGCCCAATTTTTTAATTGATCACCCCCAACACACCATATATGGGTGGCGGTGATTCATAATTTCACTTGGAATGGCGGTTCTTAATTTAAATCCTCTGGTGTAAATTTAATTGAGGTGTTCTTTATCTTCATCACTGTCAAGTTGATAAATAGTGTCCTGAATTCTATCAATATTGGGACTGAATGCTATCAATAGTGGGATATTTTTTTATATATTTCCATCTCCTTCTTCATTTGTTGATATGATCTAAATATCTGCCTGATTTAATTACTTCTTTGTCAACATCCTTCTTGTTTCGTTTTAATTAAATCACCTGCCATGCATATAATTGTTACCTGTTTTCCTTAATAGACAGGAGCCATCAAAATAGGTTGACCTCTCTTTATGCAATCTAGCATACCATTTTTTTCAGGGGAAACCATCCAGTTTTTACCTAATACCTTGTAATTTATCTTCTCTTAATGTATTTGAAGGAACTAGGGCAGTGCCTGTTCCAAAGGTGCATGTTTGGGAGGGGCCGGACTTTATGGTCCGTCTGTCGTACAAAACCTCGGCTTCAAAAGTATTTTGGTTACTTCTCTTCAGTGTTGCCAATTTAGATATTTTATATCTAGATTTAGATATTTATATCTAGATTTAGATATTTATATCTAAATTTAGATAATTTTAAAGAGTGTAAGTCAAGGGAGTTTATTTATAGAAGCTAAGAAAAAAGATCTATAATCTTTAATATTTTATTTATTTTTATTAGATTTCTCGAGAACCATTGATCGAAAAAACATCAAACTCGGCACTGCACTTCCTTGTGTGCTAACTAATGGGCAGTTGTTAAGTAATCATGGTGCATACACACACACACACAGATTTCTTCAATTGCAGTTAGATATCAATAAAATCTAAATTGATCTTCTATCAAACCGTTCCTCTATAAAAAGACTTTTGGTCAGTTTTATTCAACAGCTGCAAGGCTCGTGGCTATGAATTGAAAGTTAACCAAGAAATAATTCAATGTTTAGTTAAAGAAAATGTATGCCTATTCAATCGTATTAAATAAAAATCCATGGATTTTATGATTAAAATAATTATTTTTCATCGGTTTTTCCATATAAACAGATATTGAAATGTTTATAGTTTTGTCTTTTTTCTTGGAAGAGTACAAACCTGATGCTTTCTGAAGTTCTGAGCATTTTCATTATACTAAACTAGTAAATCCCTGTTTCTTTGCTAACGGTATACCGAAAACTGTGATCTGTGTCGGTATGTTCTCACAGTAATTTGAAAAGTTAATGCAGGGTATTTTTAACTAAAATTCTTGTTTTCATTTTGTATTAAACTCAAAACGACTAAAAAGTTTAGACAAATGCTGGTTGGCTTTGAGCTTTGCTGTCATTAGATTGCATAAAGGGAGTTTGGGTCAGTTGCATAAAATGAGTTTGGGTCAATTGCATGAAATGAATTTGGGTCACTTGCATAAAGTGAGTTTGGGTCACTTGCATAAAGTGGGTTCGGTTCAATTGCATGAACTGAGTTTGGGTATATAATCCTGAATGGAGAAAAATCTGATAGAAAAACTATTTTCTTCCATTATATAGAAACAAAGTTAATTTTTCGGTTCAATATTTTTTATCTTTACTCTCTTGATCACCCTAAGCCAGGACTTTTGGCCACTTCTCACATCAAAGCATTAATAAAAAGGGAGTTATTTATGCCAAAGAATTTAAGACCAGTAAAAACATGTTAAAATAGCTTATTGATGATAAAATTGTAAAAATTAGACACACTAAAATAGGAAATGTTTGAAATGAAGACTAAAAAAGCAATAAAAAAAGTTAAAATGACTTACAAGCAATAAAAGAAGTTGTTAAGATGTTAAAATGGTTTATTGGTGTTGGAATTATGAGAGTTAGAAACACTAAAAAGTGAAGGAGTTACTAAAAGAGCAATAAGAGAATTAAATGGTTGACATTAGGTAAGGCACTTGTTCACCTTAGATTCAAAAAGGTCGAGATTGTATTCATCAGGAAAACATTGAGAAGGGAGTTCATTCTACATAGCAGCTGTTCTTGGAAAGAAGCTATTTGCATGGAACTTGTGGCAAGTCCTTGAAATATCCCAAAAGTATGGATGTGCTTTGATAGCAAACTGAGTTTTGACTGAAAATTTCCAGACAGGAGGGACTAGAGAATGTGGCTCATCTGAACACTTTCCATGGAAGTGGAAAGGGCCAAACTTGCAACATTATGACGATGAGACAGTGGTTGGAGTGGGAAAAAAGCTCATCACCCACTAGTCAACATATTCTCTTCTCTACTCTATCTATGTTTATTGAGATGTTTTAAATTTAAATAAGGGTGGGGGAAAAGTAACCATTTCATACATAAATTCAGTAATCAAGGAGTAAATACCAAAGGTTTTATTAAGTAAAATAAGTAAGTTTTATTTAGTAACATCTGTACATGTGGCTTTGCTAACAGTATACTTGGGAGAAATCTAAAGGACTGTAGTATTTGAAAAACTAATGGGAGGGTAAGGGACAACAAAACCATATTTAATAGAATGAAAATATATTGGTTCTTTATTTAACTCATTACCTGCTAAATATATTCCAAATCATTTATAAGAAAAAATAATAATAATCTAAGGGAGATCACTCTGAAAGCAATTTTGCAAAGTCGAGTCACAGACAGACTGACACCTCAAAAATTGTAATATAGATTTTTAAAAACTGTTTTTCCTCATCTTTATAGCTTTCAACAGAACATTTCAGCTTTCCTCAGATGTATGTTGTAATTGGTCTTTCAAACTTACCAGGCCAAGAGAATCACAGTTAATATTAGTAGTATCAACATAGGAACAGAGTAACAAGGTTAAAATCTGTCCTCTGTTTAACCCCTGTTGCCAGTAACATGATTTCCAAAAGCTATAGCAGTTGATTTTAAAATGGACTTGCACTGATTCCTGATATGGAAGTCCTTAATAGCAAAGATTATCTTTCTGAACAGTGGTTTATATATTATCTACACTAGGTTTATCAATACCAGTGATGCCGAACCTATGACATGCGTGTCAGCAGTGATAAGCCTCACGTTTTTAGGTGACACAAGATAGACTTAGAAAAGAATTTCCCTGCCATATCATCTTATATAAAGCTCACTAAATTTGACAAAGAATTTTAAGTTTAATATATCAATCGAAAAAAAATTGATTTTTTCACTGATATATAAAGATACAGCACTTTTATGTTGAGTGCTGCCTGCCTAGCATTAGAATGTACATGCTATATGCCTTCTCCCATAAAGCAACTGTCTTTTGGTACTCATCAACAAAAAGTCATTAAAGTTAAGGTAACTTTTTAATTTCATTTTATTATCCCAGTTTTATAAGTATATTTTGAAGTTTCGAGTTATGTTTTATTAAACACCTAGATTTATAAATATATTAGAAAATAGGCTGCTTATCTATAAGCATTTACCTAAAACTAAAATACATATATACATTTAAATGTACTAAAATACATATATACATATATACTAATGACAGGATTATTTTAAAAATTCCAATTTTGACATGCTAAACTAATATGTGTGGTTGCTTTCGCTTTAGACAGAGTTTCCTCTTTTTCTTTCAACATGCTCTGCTAAGTCTGATTTAGTAGTTTCAGCTGGAATAATGGGTCAATTAATGTGATTCTAATCACACCACATTTATGACTTAAAAATGGTCTGCAGTGATTCTAGATTTTACTTATAATCTCTGATGTTGTTGAATAGTTATCAACTCAAAACTAATCAAAAACAAAACTGTTTAATTATAATCCTATTTTGGGAAATGTAGTTTATAGTTTTTAGAAGCTGAGTTTCAGCTTCTCATTTTGTTTTGCTAATTGATGGCACGAGAAACTTGTTTGTACGTTTAATGCTTTTCACTTTGAATCAGACAAACAAAAAGGTGAGATTGTAAAATAATCAATAAAAACATATTTGTAAAAACAAATGGAGATTTTTAAAAAAAAATGAAGATTTCAGGAATTCTTGTGGAGATTAATGTTACTTGTTCAAAACAATGAATGAAAAATATTCCATTATAGACCATTTTCTATATTAGAAAAATATTTTTGATTTTGTTTTGCTTCCTAAATGCTTTTCAGGATTCTTTAGTGTCTCACCTTCCCTGATATCATAAGAAGTGTTGGCCAATGACATAAACAACAATGGCATCCAAAAACAGAAAGTTATTATAATCTTCAGAAACAGAATGAAAGTGAAAGAAGAAGCTCTTAGTAAAATAAAATAAAATGAGAAGGAAACTAAAAGAATTCATGCAAAATGAGTGTTTACTTGATTACTACATATATATTTTTTTGCAATCGCAAAGCCAAGCCATCGCATACACATATATAAAATACATACATACACATATCCACACATACACACATATACATTTACATAGATATACATGTACAGATACAGATATACTTACATATATGTATATTCGTGCATATATCTAAAAACACACACACAGAAGACTTGTTTACGCTCTCCCTTGCACATATATAATCAATTCACATTTATACTTACTTCTGCATTATACACACCTTTACATTATACACACCCTTATACTAATGTATTCATTGGTATTAATCAATATGTGATTCTTTTAAACGTTCCATCTCAAAATGGAAAGAACAAATATTCACTCTTCCTAAAAAAATGAACGGGTCTCATTAGTCACTCAAAAGAAACTGTCGTATAACCAATGTCTTTTGGCAGCATGCCATTTTGGGGGTGAGCACTAAAAACGTCTGAATTTTCAAAAAAACAAGCATACACAAACTAAGGGATCAATTTAGCATAAATCTACATTGTAAATTGAACCCCCCACTAAAAAAAGTTTTTTTCTAGACATAATAAGGAGTAAATGTTTAAATTTTCAGCCCTCTAGCTCCATTGGTGCAGCCTGTACACATGATACATACATACATACATACATAAGCAGCCAGCCGGACCAACTCAAAAACTGAAGAAACCTATTTTGACAGTTTTGGTGACAGTTTTGGTTGATGGTTTCCTATATTCTGACTTGTTTACTTTTTGTGAAGAGATGCCCGTGCATTTCTATTATAGTTTTTTTGTTTTGCATTTAGGAATCATTAATGCTTTCTTTGATTATGGTTTTCTTGCTGCTTCTCCAAACAACTTCAAACATATTTTTCTATTTGCTTTGTTTTTTGTTTTTTCTTCTGCATTTAATAAATGGATGAAGCTTCGAAATGGGGGAAACTGTTATCCTGATGAGCCTGCACATGCCTTTGTCTCACTAAAAATACAGACTTGAAATATTTTTTATTATTTTATACAGTTTGATAGACAAATCAATTAAAATCAGTTAATCTGATTTTGATTATTCGGATTCGAAAAATATTTAGGAGATAGAGTTGTTTGTTCCTTGTTTGTTCACTCAGCCTTGAGATATTTAAAGTGATATAAAATCAATGTGTGTGTGGGGGTGGATATGTCTTTAAAAGGGTGTTAAGAAAAAAACAAATTTTAAAAGTGAAAGTGAAAGTCGTTGATGAGGAATACCAATAAGGTTACTTTGAATGGCAGAAAATAAAATCTTACTATCACTAGTGTTACAGTCATTGTTTATAATCATCTGGCAACAGTTTGGGTTTTGGTTTCCATTGGATTCATTGATTTTCAGAATAGAAATAATATCAAAATGAAATTATAAAAAATACATGAATCTTTGAATTAATAAAAACCTGGAGGTGTGGGGTGGCCCAGAGTGTAATGGCATGGAGAATGAACTTGGCGAGCTGAGTTCAGACTTAATCTGGGACAGTTTGTGTTCACTTTGAACTAATGCCCTTGGGAAAGGCATTAACCCATCTCTCTGCCAAGCTATGGTTAAAATAGTGTAGGGTGAAGTGAGTGACTCCACTTTGCGTGCTTATTGCTTCTAAATCTATTTCATATACCGAATGGGCCGAGTAAGTAGTAATGAGATATGTGAAGCCTAAGCAGAGACGGCTGATGCCGTAACCAGCCTAAGGGCACGACTTACTTACTTACTTGGTAGCTGAAAACCCATTTGGCAATTGATCAACTTGCTTTTCTCACAAACCACATAACAAATTCAATCTTTTAGGTTGCTCGAGAAAATATGCTCTTTTGCCAGACTTAGTTTGTTTAAAATGGTAACTTTTTTCATTTATTCATCAAGCAGACTTTACACTTCAGCATTGAAAAATATAAACTCCCAAAAGATGATTTTTATAAAAGAAACAGGCAAGGTACTGGTAACATGGCCAGTCGCCCAGGGCGCCAAGTGCCCCCCACTAAAAACCTATTTAGGGGTGAATTTTTTCTAGACATAATAAGGAGTAAATGTTGAAATTCTCAGCTCTCTAGCTCTATTGGTGTGGCCTGTATGTATGATACATACATACATATATACGTAGCCAGCCAGCCAGACCAACTTGAAAACTGAAAGAAACCAATTTTAACAGTTTTGGTGACAGTTTTGCTTGACAGTTTCTATTAAATAAGATAATTTAAAGGGCACCAAAGTATAACTCTCGGGAGAGGGGGGGCGGGCACTATGAAGCCTAGGGCCATCCGTGGAAAGAGGTTATTTTCAAATTTTCAACAAACATAAAAGTCCTAATCTCCAAATTTTAAAAACCCCCAAAAAACCTTTTAAAAAGATTTATGAGGCCAGGAAAAATAGTTTAAAATTAAAAGGCCGTATTTACTCAAATACAATGCGGTCCCCCCTTTTTGTAGCTAAAAATCAGTAATATATGTTAATCCTTGTTCTACACTTGAGTATAATGCTACCCTCGATTTTGACCCTGATCTTTCATATTAAATGTTTCACATTGTACATGACTAAATACAGTAAGTCTCTCTTTTAAGTTTTTATAATTTTTTAGTCACAAAATTAAATATTTTAAGATTTTATTCCGGAACTTATGAGGATCTAATTCGCTATGAATACCGTATGAAAAAGTCAATGAATTCAAATACAGGTAATTCCCGCTTTTCGAAACTTCACTTTACGCCACTTTTTCGCTTCTTAAAAAAAAAAGCAAAAATAGCTTTTAGCTTTCATTATGCAGTGAGCCATTATAGAGGCAGCTCACACCTTCTTCCTCTATCTTCTACACCCCAGTCTCCTGTTCCTCCCATCACCACAACCTCCGATGAGTCAGCATGATATACCATTCTAACAAATTTTGGGGGTCTGCCGACATTCAAAATTTTTTCCCGTATAAATTAATCTAATGGTAATTGCTTCTTCGCTGTATGCCATTTCAGCTTATGAAAGGCTCTTTCTTATAAGAACATTCGACTTTTGGATTGTGGGGAAACCTGTATATAGTGGGGAAACATGCATATAGTGGGGAAACCTGTATATATTGGGGAAACCTGTATATATTGGGGAAACATGTATATAGTAGGGAAACATGCATATATTGGGGAAACATGTATATAGTGGGGAAACCTGTATATAGTGGAGAAACATGTATATAGTGGGGAAACCTGTATATAGTAGAGAAACATGCATATAGTGGGGAAACCTGTATATAGTGGAGAAACATGTATATAGTGGGGAAACATGTATATAGTGGGGAAACATGTATATCCATGAATTCTTTCACAAGGATTAAAATAATTAAAATAATTCTTTCACAAGGATTCAAATAAAATACTATTCAATAAGATACAAAGGTTTATTAAAAATTGATAGCAAATATTAGAAACTGTCAATCAGAACTGTCAGCAAAACTGTCAAAATAGGTTTCTTCAGTTTTCAAGTCAATCCGGCTGGCTGGCTGGCTGGCTGGCTGGCTGGCTGGCTGGCTATGTATACATCATGCATACAAGCCATACCAATAGAGCTAGAGGGTTGAAAATTTCAACATTTACTCCTTATTATATTTAGAAAAAACTTCTTTTTTTTTTCAATTCCTTCCCTAAATAGGTTTTTAGAGGGGGCTTCAATTTACAATGTAGGTTTATGTTAAATTGATCCTTAGATTGTGCCTGCTTGTTTTTTTTAAAGTTGAAAAAAGGTGAGAGAAATAACTTATTCATCTGTCACCCCTTTTTTTAATTGATCATCCCCAACTCAGCATACATTTGTTCATTAATTCCTTGTTAACAATTGTGTTGGAAAGATTCTTTAATTTTTCATTAAAATTGTTATTAGAAAGCATCAACCAAAACTGTCACCAAAACTGTCAATATAGGTTTCTTCAGTTTTCAAGTTGGTCTGGCTGTCTGGCTGGCTGGCTGGTTGGTTGTCTGGCTGGCTATCTATCTATCTATGTATTACAGGTATCACTAAATGAGCTAGAGGGCTGAAAATTTAAACATTTACCCCTTATTAGAAAAAACCTTTTTTGATATTTTTTTAAATTCCCACCTAAAAGGTTTTTATTGATCACTTCCCAACCAAAGGCGAGAGAAGTAACTTATTCATTGATCACCCTTTATTCCAATTTTTGCTGCCAAAAGGACGTTGGTCACTTGACTGTTTCTATTGAGTGACTAACCACACCTGTTTCTATCTAATTTTTTTAAAAGGGCATCCTTGAAAAATAGGGAAGAACATTTTTGTATTAAGTGGAAATAAATTTCAAGTGGTTTGCCCTGATGGTATGGACGACGGAGGAGGACGTATAGCAAAACAGCTTGAACCATGAAGATCTCTCCAGGCACTTGGTCTCTGGAAGGAAAAAAATGTCTGATTTAGAAGATAACATAAATCTTTATGAGAAAATTTTTTTGTTGGCAGAAATTTAATTAACAAACTGTTTTGGTGCAGAATAATCTGAGCTGTTTATTATTTTTTTATGTTGTCAGGTCGGAGATGCTAATGAATTTTTCATGCATAATATACACAACTAGAAAGTTATGAGAATATAAATCTGGTACAGAAGATCGGAAAAGATATAAAGCAAAAACAAAGTCTTCATGTTAAAAGGGGGAGAAGAAGAAGAAGAAGAAGAAGAAGAAGAAGA
>VCCN01000651.1:1774715-1790743 GCA_006491835.1 Architeuthis dux
TATGGTTGTATGATATTTGGTTGTCTGTAGTGTCTGCTAGTTGAGTTCATACAACTCATAATGGACTGGTCCAAATGAGATAGATTGTACACTGAATAATAGAATTAAAGGGAGGAAAAATGATATCATATCAAAGAAGTACACAGACCAAAATTAACAGACAATCTGTGTCTGTCAACGATCAAAGAGACTGTCTGTGTCTTTCTCCTTTGATTTTCTTTCGGCTTCTTTGATGTTGCCTACAGTGAGCAAACAGTTGGAAGTTGGAAGTGGGAAGCAACACAACAATGTCAAATGCTTTCTCTTTAAACTTCCTTTGATGTAACTGATACAGTGAAAAAGAATTGGGAGTGGTGACTTTTCGTAAGTTGAGACTTTCAAAAAACTTAAAATTAGGATACTCAAATTAATAATAAAAAATACAGTATTTTATTTTAATTATATAAGTAAATTAGATATTTAATACATGTTAATAATCATAAATAACAATAGCAGATAAAACAGAAAGAAAAGAAGTTTTTAAAAAGCCACATCACCAATGATAAGCAACCTGAAATGGTTGATTGGTTTCACTAGCTGTTTTTCACTTTGATAAAGCCAGTTTAGAGTTTCAGCACTTATGAGATAAAACATGGTACACAGCTTCTGCAAGAAGAACTGTGATTGGCCCCATTGGAATGGGTGGATCTGGTCAAACTAAATGACCTTTTGAGCACCAGTATAAAAATATGGGCTTCTTTTTTCTGTTTTTTCTTCAGCTTTTATTTGGAAACTTGATTCTTCCATTTCACTTGTTATGGCTTGTTTGTTGGTTAAGAGGATGATTTGTAAAGATATTTTTTATGGCTTCTCTGATTTGATCTTTATAATTGGAAACATGAAAGATTTGGATACTTCATGTCTTTCTTTCATCAGTTCTTTCTCTATCTCCTCTTTAAGTTGAATGATTTCTCCTTTCCTTCCTTCTGTCTTTTCTTTATTGCTGATTTCATTCCTTCCTTCTTTCCAATCATTCTCTTATATTTCCTTTATTTGTTCTTCTCAGTCTTCTTCTTCTTTCTTTTCTTCAACCATCAGGGTTTTTCTTCTTCTTTTCATGCCAGTGTTAGAAACAGTCAACCAAAACTGTCACCAAAACTGTCAACATAGGTTTCTTTAGATATTTTCTATAGTTTTGAGAAGGGTCATTGATATTCAAATGGTTCTTTTCTATAGTTTTGAGAAGGGTCATTAATATTCAAATGGTTCTGCAGACGGTTCTTGTTATTTGTGTTGTAAACTTCTTCAAGTGTAAAATCCGCGTGTTATGGGTTAAACAGAAGTTATGTTTAAAGGGGGTTAACCCTTATAGCACATGGCCCAGGTGTTTCTGTGTCTTTGTCTTGTCGGGTTTAGGTTTGTTGAGAAGTAGAGGCCACCCGACAAGACAAAGACACAGAAACACCCAGGCCATGTGCTATAAAGGTTGTCTAAAGTTGGCCTGGCTGTCTGGCTATGTATGTATGTATGTATCATGTGTACAGGCTGCACCAATGGAGCTAGAGGGCTGACAATTTAAACATTTACTCCTTATTATGTCTAGAAAAAATGTTTTTTTGTTTTTTGAAAATTCCCTTTCTAAATATGTTTTTAGTGTGTGTGGGGGGTCAATTTACAATGTAAGTGTATGCTAAATTGGTCCCTTGTTTTATGAAAAGAAAATGAAAGTCTTATGAAAGAAGTAACTTATTCATTGATCACCCCTTTTTCCAATTTTTTAATTAATCACCCCCAACACTGCATGCTGCCAAAAGACAGTTTCTATTGAGTTTTTATTTATTTCTCTCTGTACTTGTTCCCAGTGCTGGATTAACTATGTAGCAAAAGTGGCATATGCAATGGGTCCCACAATTTCAAGGACCCCATGTTGAATGCTTGTAAGCTATCAATTCTGATTCAGTGATTATGCACTTGCCCTATTACTATACTATACTGCCTTCAACTTTTATGAACAACATGATCTTTAAAGTTAGCAATATTAGCCAATTATAACCTTTAATTGGGATTATTATTTCATTAAAGTAATTAATGGGAGTGCAGTATCTATGTGATACATGTATAACACAAATACAAAGGTATTTGAAACTGAAGTTATAGCCATTGCACAAAGTACAGTTATCCCTTGCCATTCGCGGGTTTTCCATTTGCACTGTCATGAATAATTAATTTAATGGGAATATTTTGGGGAGTTTTGTGTCATCATGTGATGTTTCAGATTTGTTTGCTGGGTTAAAGACTTAAAACTATGTATGGAATAATGAAAATGCTTAATCTCAGAATTCCAGACAACAATCACAGAAACAATACTGATACGAAATACTTTTTCTCTTTACGATTATAGGTTACTTGCATCACCCAATGGATCTGTTATAACTTTAATAAAAACTGTTAACAAAATATATCCTTTTGTGATCTCTCAAAAGCGATAAAAATAACTGCATCATTGAAAATATGCTGTACAGTATAAACAAAACGTAAAAGGTTTAGGATATCATAAATCTATAATATAGCATATATATGCATATATACTGTATTTATAATGCAGCAACTACCACAGACCGTTGACAAAAAGTGACATGTGTCAATAAAAACGTCTGGAACTTATGATCTATTAATTTTATTGTAATAAATTTTGTGTTATCATTAAGAAGAAAGATAGAAAATAAATTTTGTGTTATCATTAAAAAGAAAGATAGAAAATTATCAACTAAAATTGATTTTATTGTAGACAATATAAAATATCTTTTGGATACCCAACAATATATATATTTCTATAAAGATAAGTCCCCAGCGAAATTAAATCCGTTGAAATTGTAAACGATACTGCAGACTTTTTAAAAAATTGGCTCTGAATCGGAAAATAAGAAATGCAAAAAAATTTTAATATTTTCTGTTTGAAAATTTAATTGTTGTTTTTTTTATTAAAATACAGTGTACAAAATCTTCTGGAAATGTTTGTAAAAATAGTTTTTTAAAAATGTTATCATATTATTAATGTTTATGCTTCTTGGTTCCTTCTGAAACATTGTTATTCAGAAAGAACAGTGTTTTACTCTTTGATAGATATAAAGTTTTACAAATTTGGATGATGCTTATTTTTTTTTTAAATTAAACATTTTTTCTCCACTGTACTGTAGTTTTATGAAATTTACGGTGTTCGTTAATTAACTGAATATTTTTTTACTGTATTCATTTATTTATTTGTACATTTACAATTTGGGAATGGTAAAGTGTTTGTTTATCAAAAGGTTTATGGCACAAGATTTATGGTTTGGTGGGGTCAGTAAAAATTATTCATCAATTTAGCACATTTGCACCCCCTGGCATCCGTAACCACCACGAATGACAAGGGATAACTGTAATATTATATCTGAAACATCAGACATGTTTGTCATATTATCTGTCTGAATTGCAATTGAAAAAATTAATTACTTTAAAGTAAAAATGTATGTGTTTTAATATTTGTGTGTATTTTCTTAATTTGGGTCCCCTTCGATAACATAGGCTACAGGCCCTGCACTAGCCTAATCCGGCCCTGAATGGGTTGGCCCGTTAATCTAAAGTTGCTGCGAATATCAGTAATGGGTGAACTTGTTAGAAACTGTCGACCAAAACTGTCACCAAAAAACTTTCAACAAATTAATTGCTTTACTATACAAGTAAAAGTGTATGTGTTTTATGGGTATTTTCTTAATTTGGGTCACCTTCGATAACATATGCTAAAGATTTACCTCATTTTTTGTCTTCTTTCTTTATATTGCTAAACCACCTCTTCCTTAGACAAACCAAAAAACCATGAAATAAAACCATGACCAAAACTGTCAACATAGGTTTCTTCAGTTTTTAAGTTGGTCTGACTGGCTGAATGGCTATGTATTTATCATGCATACAGGCCGCACCAATGGAGATAGAGGGCTGAAAATTTAACCGTTTACTCCTTATTATGTCTGAAAAAAACGTTTTTTTAAAATTCACCCCCTTAAATAGGTTTTTAGTTTGGGGGTCATTTGCGATGTAAGTTTATTCTAAATTGATCCCTTAGTTTGTGTCCGTCAGTATTCACGCTTGCTTTTTTAAAATTCGGACCTTTTTAGTGATCACTGCTCAACAAACTGCGAGAGAAGTAACCTATTCATTGATCACCCCTTTTTACAATTTTTTTAATTGATCATGCCCAACACGACCAATGTCTTTTGGCAGCATGACGGTTTCTATTGAGTGACTAACCAGACCTGTTTTTTAATTTATCTCCCCTTCTATAATATTAAAAATAAACTTCTATTCCTTTGATGGAAATAACCAAAGTTGATTGCATCGTTTCCATTGTTCCTTTCTCAATAAATAGGACAAAATTTGCCTCCAAGCCTTTTTCTTTCTGACCTTTTTCCTGAACTTTCTCTCCCCAAAAATTGTTTTCCTCTTATGCACTGGTCATTCATTCAAAAGGAAAAGCAGTTCCAAAATAACTTTAAAAAGATTGTTTTAAAACTCACTTTTATTGAAAAACATGTTTTTTTGAGAATATTGCATAATAATCGCATATGTACTTGATCACATAATCTATGAACAAATATAACACAAGAAAGAACTCAACTCTCGTGAGATAATTGTGGCTGTTTATTTGATGATGATGATGATGATGACGACGACGACGACGACGACGACGACGACAACGACGACAACGACGATGATGATGATGATTTTGCAACACATTAAAGCAAAAAAACATGTTTATCTTCAAGAGACCTAAAATAGTATCTACTGGGAGAGACATTGTTAACAACTGCTTCCTCTTCCCAAGCATTTTCATGTCCAGATATAGAGCCGCTTCTAAAGATTGAATTTAGAGGTTTTCATACTGTTTTTAATCTCCTGACAAAATACTACCAGATAGTCTCTGAACAGTATAAAAATGAATGGGTTTCTATTGAGTATCAACTGAGCCAAATAAAGGTTTGAAAAAAAAATGTGACTTGTTTGTGAAATCTTCAGTAATCCCGGCTATCAATGCATTTCTTAATACTGTCATTACAACAATATGCCATCATCATCATCCTCATCATCATCCTCATCATCATCATCATCAGTCCACAGCTGGCCAAAGGACTTTCCCATCTCCTTCCATGATGACCTTCATTGCGCTAACTTCTGCCATGTCTTACCCGCAATGTCTCATCCCTCCATCTTGTGCCTGGTCTTTTCCTACTGCGTTTACTGTCTCATGAGCACCAATCGGTTAGTCTATTACTCCATCAGTTGTCCTTCCTTCTTGCTAAGTGCCCAGCCCATCTCCATTTTTGTCCTTAATTACTTGTATGATATCCTTCACCCTGGTCCTCTCTTGGATCCAGTTTGATCTTTTTCTATCTCTAAGAGCTATTTCTAGCATTGCTCTTTTTATTGTCCTCTGTGCGATTCTGAGTTTGTTTTCGAATGGTTTTGTAAGTTTCCAGGTTTTGCATCCATATATCATAGCAGGTATTATGCATTGGTTGTATACTTTAATTTTAATTCATAAATAATTGTGTTTGTTAAGCAGATTAACTGTCTGTTCAGTGTACGTAAAAATGATTACATATTGTTGTTGTAGACATACTGGTAAGCAAACTACAACAATATCTATTCATTTTTATGTAGATTCTACAGACAGATAATCAGCTTAACAAACAAATTTTTTTCAGAATTACAGTTATTTCAAAACTCTTTATTTTTTTTATCCTGATATTTTTTAACTAAAAAAATAATTTAAATCATAAGAAATTGTTTTTTAGATTAAAAAATATTTTTATCCATTTATCAACAATTTAAATTCCTTTTACTTTTAATTTTTCTTCATTTTTTGAAGATTCCTGAATAAGCCTTTTTGATCTTCTCCCTTGAGCCCAATGATGATTTTGGAAAAGGTTAGAATGTCATTGAGGCCACATGAGAAACCTTGTAAAAACCGGATGCAACTTGTCCTCTGTTTGAATGGAATCTGCATTTTCTTTTGTGTTTTTGATGAATGGGTCAAGGGTGGCTCATCTGTCTGGGGTGTTGCCAATCAGTGTTGCCAAGTATTCTGCTGTTATTTATAGCTAAAACTGTCTTTAAAAATGGTTAAATCGGCTACTTTTTTAAATTCATTATTAAAAATGACAAATATACTCATTTAAAGCCCATTTATTAAATAAATAACTATACATCAAGACTTCAGAACAAATTGTTAATAAAAATTGTACATTTATTATTATTAAACTTACTAATTTCTTTTTTAAATGGCCAGATTATTTTGCTATCATAGATCTTTATCAGCTAAATTGGAAAAAATTGGCCAGATCTATCTGACAAAAACAATAACAAATTGCAAAAGCTGAATTTAACGGTGAAAATTAAATAGTGAAAAATATTAAACAACATACAATTCTACCCTGATATTGAAAATGGCCGACTGTACTGCAGAAAGTGCTTTATGTTTTGAACAATACTTATAGTCATTGGAGCCAAAGATTCTTTCTCTTGAACGAAAACAAGAAAAAGTTACTAAAAAATTGAAAAGATGCTCCTTGTCTGTCATATTTAATGAAACATGTATGAAAGAAGAATTGCTGCCAAAATACACATTATTTAAATATCTCTCTCTATATATATATGTATGTGTGCATTTAGATGTCTAGTTAACATGTGCATCCATGACTGCTCATCTACTTCTGTGTATATTTTATATGCATATAAGAGAAAATATGCATAAAAGCATATATGTGAGTGTTTTCGAGTGTATACATAAATTATTGTATGCCAGAGTGTACATTGATGTATGCACATGACTTGCAAGAGGAAGGCCAAACACATAACCTACCCTCCTCTCTTCCATCCAAAATATATAACCTTTGTTCCCTTCTAAGTAATTTCATCTTTGACATTTTACAACAAAAACCTTTCATCTTCTTTTTCCATCTTCCCTTGATGCATTCTTCCTCTTCTTTCACTTTTGACAAATACCTTTTTTTGTTTTCCATAAATCATTATCAATTTCTCTTGTTGCAAATTTACTCACCAACCACTCATTTTGCATTGTCAGTTTGTCAGATCTGGCCCGAGGCATAAGCAAACTAAGTGGCTGTTTAAGGCCTGGAGGCCACAATAGGGCCCCAAAAGAGCGATGAAGAGGCCCAAGAGACGTTTGGGGGCCCTGAAGAGGTGGTGGTGGGGGAAATCAAATTCTGATTAGGGCCCCATAAAGGCTTGGGCCAGCCCTGCAGTTTGTCTCTGTTGAGAATTAGTCAAGTTAAATTGCTCAACTAGAGGCTAAAAAGTCTAATGTTCAATCGCTTTTAACATAACAGTCATTAACTGTAATTTATTTTAAAGTAAAATTATGACGGCAGTATTTAAATATTTTTAAAATAGTGCTGTACTTCAAAAATATCAAAAACATTATGTTGTTCTGCATTTTCTTGCTTATGTTCAACTAGAATGAACCTTTTTTTTTACACATTTGCAAAAAAGTAAACAAGTAAGGGAGACTACTTTATAATTAGCCTTTAATTGTTATCTCCCTTGGAAAATTATACGGACAAAAAATATAGACCATCACATGGCATTATATATAAGTTGATACTAATAATAACACCCTTTTGTTCTGTTCTTATTAACTCTTTGTACTTATAAGGAATCCACAGTGTATGAAATTTATGAATCTTGGCTGCTAGATCAGAGCTTTCTAAGCTGTGTGTTGTGACACTTTAGTGTGTCACTGATAATCTCTAGGTGTGTCGCAAAATTAAGTATAATTTTATATATCTTTCAAAAGAACTTGTCCTGAGTCAGTTGAACTGCTGGGATGACATCATATATTTGGCTTGGCTAACATAACTGAAGTTATATGTCGCCAAAAATGTTATTTTTAAAATGTGTCGCCAGCACAAAAGGTTTGGAAAGTTCTGTTGTAGAGATATAGGTATCCTTCTTTCAAGAGATAGATAAGCAATTCTTGTTAATGACTACTACCCACAACACTGGTTTATTGCTGGGTTTAGGTTATTCATGTGTACTGACATTTATATCTATCTATCTATCTATCTATCTATCTATCTATCTATCTATCTATGTATCCAGACTTCACCCAGCCCTAACCGTTCATAGTAGAAACTTGAAATTTTGCACATACACTCCCCTCAATGAGTAGGGAAAATGAGTTTTTTTGTTTTTTGAAAATTCACCCGCCTATATAGGTTTTCTAGAATTTATCTAGTTGAAAAGGAACTAACTTTATACCAACCACAATAGCTCCTTCTAAGCAGTGAAAACCACTGCACAAAGGAAATTAATGTGCGCACAAAATATTACAAATTCTGCAGATAGCTTACTGAGTTTTTACCGACAAAATATTGATTCCGTATGTCGAATTAAAGGATTTGCACAAAATAAGATTTTTGCACCCATTGACTACAAAGAATTATAAGGAACATTGCCAACCACTTTTCATTGCCATTCCTGTCAATTTGTAAATAAGGGCCATGAAATATGTTTTCATATTGCCATACTTAATAAATGCTGCAAAGTTCTAGGTAGTCTGTCCAAAGTACTTTGTACAATGAACGTGCTATCAGGTATTTACAGCAAGGCCTTTGTATAAAATAGCAAAGTACTATTTGCAGATCAAATAGGAAAGTCAAAGGACTTTGTCCTTCCTACTTCCGATGTGGTTCACAAGACTAATCCTTTTTAAAGCTAAAAATGGTCTGAACATAATTCTATGTGGGTGTATGGGCTTGGTTGGTTTACTAAGGACTGTCAAAGTAATTAGACCAAATTCATAAACAGATCTCTTGAAATGAACATGATAATTTGGGATTTGCAAAGTTTATCACTGAAAACATGCTTCCTTTAACTATAGTTTCAACAAGAGCTTTTGTTTTATTTGATGGTTGACCTTTTGAGAATCTGTGTTCTGGTCTCAATAGCCAACAGATGTTGCATAAGTGCTTTTGAATCATTTGTCACAATCTATTTCAGTGGCATGCTAAATCTTTTTATTGCACAACCAATATCTTTCCTTTTGAATTTTAAATCCAGCTGATGATTTTAAACAAGTCAAATAAAAGATATATTAGTCACTCAATAGAAAACATCACATGACCAAAGTTAATTGGGGGTGATCAATTAAAAAATTAAAAATTGGGAAAAGGGGTAATCAATGAATAAGTTACTTCTCTTGCATTTTGTTGGCCAGTGTTCACTAAAGAAAGTCTGAAAACACAAGTGGTCACAAACTAGTGATCAATTTAGTATAAACAAATTGAACCCCAAACTAAAAACCTATTTAGGGGTAGGGGGTTTCAAAAAACAAAGAAATTGTTTTTTCTAGACATAATAAGTAGTAAATGTTGAAATTTTCAGCCCTCTAGCTCCATTGTACACATGATACATACATACATAGCCAGCCAGCCAACCAGACAGACCAACTTGAAAAACTGAAAGAAACCTATGTTGAAAGTTTTGGTGGCACTTCTGGTTGAATAGTAGTATATCAAGTCTTTTGTCACACACATACACATTTATATATATATCATTTATATATATATCATTTATACACACACACACACATATATATATGTTTGTCTGTGTGCGTGTGACCAACATACCTATTGCAGTTTAATGGAGGTTTGTTTCTTTGCAGTTTTACTGTGTTTATTACATAATTATTGTTTAAAAAGAATTTTCCAATATTTTGACACCTACTTTTAGAAGCTCTGGTTTAAGCCTTGGTACTTTGGTCCTCCAATCTAACTACTCTGCTGTAAGTGTAACTGCTTGAAATTTTAGTCCAACAAAACTATTCATTATTCAAAATTCACTTAATCCCCGTGAAAAACATTCACGGATATACAGGTTTCCTCCACTATCCAAAAGTAGAGCCCTCCTATAAAAGCCATTAACTTATATGGTAAATTTTGTGAGTATTCCCAGACCTAGGGCCCAAGACATTGATGTGTACACAAACAAATAGCAATATAGAACTTTATCACTATTCCCTTGGGAAAAAGATCAATCATAAACCAAATAATTACTTAATACATTTAGCATGTGAAGGTGAACATTCATTTTCCAAAATATCATTGATCAAAAACCAATTCCATTCAGCAATGGCTCAGAAATGATTGAACGCTTTAGTTTCGATGTCAACTGAAAATTATGTCACCTCCTCAATGATATTTGAAACCATCATTGAACGTTTTTCTCACAATAAGTCCCGACTTTATTTTAAATATTTGTACATATCTATATATAATATATATATAATTTTAATATGGTGGGCCCCAAAATTATGGGTGGCGTAGGGCCCATTGTTGTCTTAATCCAACCCTGGTGAGGATGGTATGTCAGGCTGAGTCATCAAAGATCCTGGTGGTGGCAGGTACAGGGGACTGGGCTATAGAAGAGAGAGGAAGAAGGTGCATGCTGCTTCTATAATGGCTTGCTGCAAAACAAACGCTATTTTCACTTTTCACCTTTTTTCGAAAAAGCGAAAAGTGACGTAAAGCAAACGTTCAAAAAGTGAGGACTACCTGTATTTGAATTCTATCAGATGATTTTTTTCTTTCAGAAAAGAAACTAAAAAAACTCATTACAGTGGAAGAGTCCATTGTTACCAAATCACACTGTTCATTATATAAGTAAATATTTGATTTGCAATTCTTGTTTTCTTTGCAGGAGGGAATGTTCTAAACAACCAACCGTTCCACTTGAACTGGGCCGTCATTTCAATGGAGAGTGATCAGTTCACTATAAACGAAACTGAAAAATTCCTGAATGTTACTCTTCGCCGAAGAGGTTATTTGGGTGAAACCTGCTTCATAAGTAAGTGGACATTTCTTATTCTGATGTAGATAATAATATTATTTTTGCTTTTCAGAAAAGAATTATAGATCCTTGTTAGATTTTTGTATTTAGGTATATGAAATCAAACTAATAAATGTCTTTATAATTATCATTTATGTATATGTATACTCTTAGTCGGCCCTGAATCTTTTGATTATCAGGACCTGTAGATATTCTATGCTATATCTATACAATGTAACAAGACTGAAAGTCAGACCATAGATGTGCTAGTTTGATCTCATGGATTGCCATCCTGGATGTCTGTCAAATGAGACCAATCTGTCAATAGTTGTATGGACAGATTGGTCTCATTTGACAGACAATCTGTCAGAATAACCTGTCAGAGCATTCTGTCAGACCAATTTGTCAGATCAATCTGCCAGGCAAATCTATCAGTCAACACACGTTCTCTCCCTTGTGCTTTCAGACCTATATAGAAGGAGGGAACGAGAGGTGGTGGTAGTGTTTCAGTATGTCAGCCTGTTAGTCAGTCAGTCAGTTACGTTCATCTGTACTAGAGATGCTTGTGAATCTAAAAATAGAATACCAAGTAATTTGTATACATCAATAATACAGAAAAATATATTATCATATTATTTACACTTTTAAATAAGGACTTATTCATTTACACATTTTGAGGACTTGACTGCTCAAGGGGTGTAACATTCAATTTGCGGTTTTCGAGGTGGAGAAATGATATACCTCTTGACCATAGTTGTACTGCTGTTATATTTTTCACTTTTTAAACAATGGTAATATAACCCACTAAAAGGGCGTATATAATCCAGTATTTTCTTTTTGAATATTTGAATCCTAAAAAAGAAAATGGGGAGTGATAAAAAGATTAAAAATAAAACGCAGAGTGACAAAAAGATTAAAAATAAAACGCAGAGTGACAAGAAGATTAAAAATAAAAAGCAGAGTGACAAAAAGATTAAAAATAAAACGCGGAGGGACAAAAAGATTAACACAAAAAAATAGAGAATTTTTTCTAGTTTACATAAAAAGAGAACTTTTAGGAATAATATTTTCTTATTGTACACGTTTACTACCAAATTACTTTTTTTAAGAATAGAGAAAATATAGTAAATTAAGTCTTTCACGTGTCATGTTTCATTCACAATTCATTTACCCATGTAGTTTCATTCACCCCCAAAATAATTTCATTCACCCTTGGGGGAATCATCCACCAGTTTAAGAAACACTGTTCTAAATACATGTTCTGGGCTACTATTACTAGGGATTTTGTTTCTCTCTTTAAGTGTCCTTTGCAGAACCAGGTCTATATAATTTCATTTGTAATTCCTTTTGTTTGCTGCTAGAATTCCCAATCGAGTCAGGTTTTTTTTCCCTTATTTTTTACTTCTAGTGTTTTTTTCTTTACCAGACATTTTTGTCAGTTTTGTTGCAGTTTCTGGCTGTCTTTTTACTCTGCTGTGTTCAGTCCACTAATCCGTTGAGACAAATTTCAAGGTTGATGAATCCTCTTCCTCCATCTTTCTCATGATATGAAGTCTATCGACCTCATGTGGTGTGCACAGCTTTAGGCATGGTCATCAATCAATTCCTCATTCTCTGATCAAAAGTTCTCGGTTTTTGTCTTGTCCAGTTTGGGAAAGGCCCAGAATGTCATACTATATATACTGCTAAGATTCTGTCTATTTTGATCAGTGTTTTCATTTGAGTTTGAGTTTTGGTAAATAAATTCAGGTCATCCATGTCTATCAAATGATTAAGTCTCTCTAAATTTTTCAATGTTTCTTTCATACATTTTGTTTTTAAATTTTGTGATAGATACAGTTTTATAAATGTTTAACTCTTAGTTTTATATAAGAAAATTTAGATGTTGATAACCAGTGGAATATTTACTGATCAAAGTTACCCCCCTTTCAACTTTATGTACAAATTTTAAATAAGTTTGAATAAGTTTTTATATAATTAAGTGTAACAAACGTGGTTTCCACTACAGAAGAGCACAGGAGTGATTTCCAGCAGTGTATGGCATTAAGATAAAAATTTTAGAAATGTCTAGGATTTGGTGAAGTTTGAAATTTTGTTTATATTTGTCTGTTAGTCACTGGTTAGTACTGCATTCATGATTGGTGTCACTGCTATTAACACCATTATTGGCATCACTGCTACTGGCATGAAATGAGGTGAGGGTCACCAGAAAAGATGAAAGTGATGAGGGTGATTTCATCTTGGCAGATGAGGAGGATATGCTAATCATAGTGGCTGACACTAGTTATTATGGCAAAATAATTATGTGAGCAGAACAGATGCAGACCTTTTGGTCAAAGGTGATGTTACAACTGAAGTTCAGTTAAACAGAAGTGCAATTACCTTTAGTCACTGTTCCTTGGTCAGTGAATATCCTATTTAATGCACTCATCTTATGCAGACTTCAACGTAATCAAGGCTACTGAGCTTACTAGCAGGTCAGCATCAGTAACGTGTATCTTCTTTTTCTTGTCTTCTTTTCTTAACTTCTTTTTCTTATTAATCAGTGCTACCCACAACACTGGTTTATTGCTGGGTTTAAGTTATTCGTGAGTTCTGACATTCATATTTAGCTATGTATCTATGTATCCAGACTTTGCCTAACTGTTCATAATAGAAACTTGAAATGTTGCACACACACTCCCCTCAATGAGTAGGGAAAAAGTTGTTACAATGTAAGTTTATGCTAAATTGGTCACTAGTTTGTGTCCAGCAGTATTCTCACTTGTCTTTTGAAAATTTGGACATTTTAGTGATCACTGGCCATCACCATTGTTTAATTTACAAGGTAAAAAAGAAAGGCGGCAGTGATTCATAATTTCCCTTGGAATGCTAGTTTTTTTTTTCTTTTCCTTCTTTGTTTTGATTTACTTTCACTTCTTTTTTTTCATTTCCATTTTTCCTTCTTTTGCAAATCAATTTCGTTTTTTCTTTCATCTTTTCTCTTCTTCTTCTTCTTCTTCTTCTTCTTCTTCTTCTTCTTCTTCTTCTTCTTCTTATTCTACTCTTTTTTGCCCTCCTTTCCTTCCCTTTCATTTTCTTTCCTTATCATTCATTCTCTACTCCTTCACTCTAATACTTCATTTCTCCTTCCTTCTTTTCCATCTTCAAATTAGCAACTAATTTTGATTTGATGTGAGGACAAGAAATATGGTGCCATCCCAACCAGTTCCATTCATCCATAACATGAATAAGCAATCACAGAGCAGCAACCTTTCAGAATTACACGTGGCTCACATCAAAATGACTGACTTGGCTCAGTCCATCAACAAAATGACCACATTGGTTAAACTGCCGTCAAAATTTGAATAAATCATTAAGAAAATATTTGACTAAGAGTCAGGGTAAGCAGTTGATATTCCTTCCATGTGGATGTCACAGTGTCCCCAAGTGCAAGACTAATCTTTTACAAAAAGGGGTTCTGATATTTTACGTCTTTTTTTAAATCACTATTGATATGGCAGAGATATTTTAATTTTCTAAGTCACAAGACAGATATGTTAAATATGATTTTTACAGAACCCTAGATTTTCAAATGAAAAGAAACTACAATATATCATTGTATTTGGTGCATAGTCAGGGCTAGCCCTGGGGTCCCCTGGACAAGCTGAACTTAGGCACTCTTTAAAATACTGTCTTATCGTATATTCCTAAAAAATCTGATTTGACATCAGAGGAATTTTCTTATTTTTACTTTTTTTTAATCTGTTTAATTTATTCATTTTTCCATTTATATTTGGAAATCTCAGATGCATGACACGTTCCCTCTAGCACTTGGTACCCCTGGTGACTGCCCATGATGAGGACCAGCCCTATGCATAGATCTAATAACTCTCTATCTAACTTTAACCAAGCATGGAGTAATGGAACCACTTCTGATCATGAAGTGTGTAGCTGGTTTCAAAGGTTCCATGATAGAGATAAGAGTCTCAGAGAAGGGTAAGGGTGTGTTCTTTTGCAAAAACAGTTCATCAACTGAGAGCTCTAGTTGAAGAAAACCCTTGTTAAGCTATCCAAGAAATGGCATAAATTAGGAGAACGACAGGATCAAGCCATGTAAAACAAATTGAAAAAAAGTGAAGCCACTCAACAAGCGGGTTACACATTAGTTCAAATAGATCATTTTTCTAGACAAGCTAATAACATAGAATTCTATCAATAAATAGAAGTAGCAAGTTCGGTTAAAACACAGCAAAAGTTGTTAAGGCTTCTCGGTGAGAATTTAATAAAGACACTGTAGTCTGGGTGTGTGTTTCAAGCCAGTTTACTTTGTTAATCACTGCTACCCACAACACTGGTTTATTGCTGGGTTTAGGTTATTCATTTGTTGACATTTATATCTATCTATGTATCTATCTATGTATCTGGAATTTCGACCAGCCCTAACCGTTCATAGTAGAAATTTGAAATTTTGCATACACACTCCCCTCAATGTTTTTTTTTTTTTTGAAAATTCCCTCCCTAAATAAGTTTTTAGAGGGGGGTTCAATATACAATGTAAGTTTATGCTAAATTGGTCACTAGTTTGCACCTGCTTGTTTTTTGAAAATACAGACCTTTTTTAGTGATCACAGTCCAACTTTTTAATTGATCACCCCCAATACAGCATATATGGGTGGCAGTGATTCATAATTTCCCTTGGAATGCTAGTTGGTATTAGTTTTTATTTTGAATGCAATTATGGCATTACATAAATGAATGATATCAGGTTATCTAAAAGTAATAAGAAAAAGAACAAAACCTACAACATTGTTTACATAATTTTTGACAGCAATTGGCAACATTTGACAATATTTGTTTCCTTAATAAAACAATTTGTTTCCAGTTGATTTTTCTAGTTAATCTCTGTTAAAACATCCGAAACAAAAATAAATAATCATTGCATCAAAAATAAAATGAAAAATATTGTCCGAAATGCAATGAAAAAGTTATAAATATATATATTCATCTTTACCCATTAATCTATTTCTCTTCCATCTTTTCTCTTATTTTTACTTTTCTCTGCTTCGTTTTCACACCAGCCAACAGCTACAATTGTCTATAATTTGATACAATTTTTAAATACTTTTAAATTCAGCATTTGCTGTTGTATTGTTGTGGTTGCCTATGACAACAGAATGTGCTCT
>VCCN01000651.1:1819496-1839747 GCA_006491835.1 Architeuthis dux
TTCTGTGTCTACACTGTCTATATTTACATATGCTCTATCCCTTATATCGAGCACTCTTCCCTTATAAATAACTCAACTCACAAAAATAATACCAATATATATAATGTTCAGAACTATTAGAAACCGTAAACCAAAACTGTCAAAATAGGTTTCTTCAGTGTTTGAGTTGGTCTGGCTGGCTATGTATATATGTATGAATGTATCACACACACAGGCCGCACCAATGGAGGGCTGCAAATTTTAACATTTATTTATTTTTATTTTTTAAATTCCACCCCATAACAGGATTTTAGTGGGGGGTTTCAATTTACAATGTAAGTTTATGCTAAATTGATCCATTCATTCTTGTTTTTTGAAAATTCAGACTTTTTTAGTGATCACTGTCCAACTTATTCATTGATCACCCCTTTTTAAATTTTTGTAATTGATCACCTCTGACACAGCATGTCGCCAAAAGATATTGGTCATATGACTAACCAGACCTGTATGTATATATATATATATATTGATTTCTATGAATATACGTATATACATATATATGTGTGTCTGTTTGTCTGTGTGTATGTGTTCGAGTGAGAGTATCAATAGAGATTAAGAAACTAATTTGATAGATATACAAAGGTTTATATATGTGCAAGACATGAAATCATGTAATGTGGTCAATGAAAAAAAGGTAGAATGTGTTTTTACACATGCATTGTGGATGCTTTCTAATGTTCTAATCTTTTTATCTCATGCTTTTGGCCTTAGATATGCCATCTATATCCAGCCTGTAAGATTTTTTTAAAAAGTGGGAAAGTTTACTCACCCAAATATAATTTGTCTCGACCGAAATACTAAGAAGATTGACTCATGCCTTAAAGAAAAGAATCATATAAAGTGTAATGAATTTTGATGACTTTGATCTCATTGTTTTACCTTTCCTGTTCTTAGGTGAACAAACTTTGCAAAGAAAAAAGGTTACATTGGGGGTATACATTATCATTGTTGTCTTTGAAATTCATACAACGAGAAATCTATTGGTGTTTATTTCCATTTAGTCCACTCCTGATAACAATTCAGTAGAATATTTTAAAAATTTAAAAAATGTGATAAAAGATCTTATTTTTTCAATTCAACCAGCGGTCAAGAAAGCTTACATGCCCGAGAGAGAGTTGGCTCGACTGAGTTGAGTGGTCGAGTTAAATCTTACATGACTTCTATATCTATATCAAATCTATCTCTAGATCTATCTATCTATCTATCTATCTCTTATATAAATGTTAGCTTTTTAGCTCTAAAGTTCAATAGACCCCTCCAGTGGTGTTTATCAACCCCCTTATGACCCCCCTCCAGGCATTTATCAACCGCCTTGGCCACCCATGATCTATAACCTCTGTGGTGTGTTTTTTCTTTATGTACATATATAAAATATGTTAACCGTAAAAGAATTTTAAAAGGATGTTGTTGATTGATTCAGGTGTCAGTTATCTGCAGTTATCCCTTTCGAATATTATATTCAACATACCTTCTAAGGATTGACCTCTCAACTCTTGTCACCAATCTTTTTAATCACTGCTCTCCAAACACTGGTTTAAATACTGTTGCTGGGTTTAGTTTATTCATCTGTTCTGACATTTATATGTATATATATATATATCTATGTATCTGGACTTTGTCCAGCCCTAACCATTCATAGTATAAACTTGAAATTTTGCACACACACTCCCCTCAATGAGTAGGGAAAATATTTTGTTTTTTTGAAAATTCAGACCTGTTTTAATGATCACAGCCCAACAAAACATGCAAGAAGTAACTTATTCATTGATCACCCCTTTTTCCAACTTTTTAATTGATCACCCCCAATGCAGCATATATGGGTGGCAGTGATTCATAATTTAACTTGGAATGCTAGTCTCTAATGATCTCTCCACAAAATAGCCTGATATATATTGATGTGTATAAACTTAACTAATTTCTTTAAATAAAAGTTTTCATTTGTAGAAAAAAAGAAAAGAAAAAGAAAAATTTGATTACAAATATTTATCACATATAGGTCACCCAAAAGAAGTATCAGGAATATTTCACCATCTTGAATGCTCAGAGATAGAAAAAAGAAAAACGCTTTAAAAATAAAGAAAGACATAAAATAAAAAAGACAATTGATATTTTAAATGTTTTTGATCAATTTATCTGAAAAACTCTCATGAATATTCATTAAGCTGCAGTTATTTGCAATAACAAACAACGATTTGATGTCAACTCGTGAGTGGGGATAATAAACTCTCAGATAAAGTTGACAGCAACACAGACAGATGATGAAAAATAAATAAAGACAGCTAAAATTACATTTGTCAATCAACAAGCAAAGTTTCCAAAAAAGTAAAGTTATCTCAGCTGTACAATCTGACAAATTTGAAATGATGAAGTGATTCCAGTAATGAGATAACTTCAATTTCATCTTATCAAAACTTTTTTTTCTTCTTCTTCTTCTTCTTCTTCTTCTTCTTCTTCTTCTTCTTCTTCTTCTTCTTCTTCTTCTTCTTCTTCTTCTTCTTCTTCTTCTCACCATTCTCTTATTTTTATTCTTTCTTTCCTTTTCTCCCAATATTCTTTTGACTCTACTTTTTTCTTTTTCATTCCTTTCATTCCTTTCATTCTTTTACATTGCACACTGTTATCACTGCTACCCACAAAACTGGTTTATTGCTGGGTTTAGGTTATTCATTTGTTGACATTTACATCTATCTATGTATCTACCTATGTATCTGGACTTCGACCAGCCCTAACCGTTCATAGTAAAAATTTGAAATGTTGCATACACACTCCCCTCAATGTTTTTTGTTTTTTGAAAATCCCCCCCCACCCTCATAGGTTTTTAGAGAGGGGTTCAATATGCAATGTAAGTTTATGCTAAATTGGTCACTGGTTTGTGCCTGCTTTTTTTTTAAAATTCAGACCTTTTTTAGTGATCACAGCCCAACCTTTTAATTGATCACCCTCAATACAGCATATATAGGTGGCAGTGATTCATAATTTCCCTTGGAATGCTAGTTTTACTTATATCTCTCTCTTTTTTCTTCTTCATTCTCTTTTTCTAAATCACTATTTCAAATATACACATTTTATCTATCACTTCCCATCTCTCTCTCTCTCTCTCTCTTTCTCTCTCTCTAAATATGTATATTTCTCTTCCTTTCATTTACTCAGTGTTATTGTCTCTCATTCTCATAACAGGTACAAAAAACACAAATACAAAACTTTCATCTTAATCAAGAAATTTCAATTAAAATGAATAATTTTTTCATCTTAATTTTAAATGTTATTTCTTCAAACAATGAAAAAAGTAAATAAAACAGGTTTTGTTAGTCACTCAATAGAAACCGTCACGTGACCAACATCTTTTGCAGTGTTGGGGGTAATCAATTAAAAATTGGAAAAAGGGGTGATCAATGAACAGATTACTTCTCTCACCTTTTGTTGGGCTGTGACCACCAAAAAAGTCTGAATGTTCAAAGAACAAGAATGACCACTGCCGGCCACATACTAAGGGACCAATTTAGCAGGGATTAAAAAAAAACAAGAAATGTTAAGAGTAAATGTTTAAACTTTCAGCCCTCTATCCCCATTGGTGCAGCCTGTACATGCAACACATAGATAGATAGATAGATAGATAGATAGATAGATAGATAGATAGATAGATAGATAGATAGATAGATAGATAGATAGATAGATAGATAGATAGATATGAACAGACTGAGATAGATAGATAGATAGATATGAACAGACTGAGATAGATAGATAGATAGATAGATAGATAGATAGATAGATAGATAGATAGATAGATAGGCAGACAGACATACAGACAGACAGATAGCCAGCCAGCCAGCCAGAATCGCTTAAAAACCTATGTTGACTGTTTTGGTGACAATTTTGGTTCACCCTTTCGCATATGAAATGAAAAAATATAATATATAAATATATAATATGATTAAATTAAAAAATAATTTAAAAGAAATCGGATGGAAACGAACAATAAAAATATGACAATTACAAAAAAAATGAAGAGGATATAAAATAAAAAAGCAAACAAAAACAAATTCACCAAGAAAAAAAAAAGAAATCAGCCATATTTTGTCTTTCCAGTCAAAGCAAAAGAAATATTGACATTTGTTTATTTTTGTGACAAATCCACATTTCCTTATGACATAGATGGCTGGACGATTTCAGCTTTGAATTTGCAGAAAACTTGATAACCTCGTCAAATCAGAAAAACATCAAAACAAAAACTCAGAAGTTCCTTTTTTTCTTATTCAAAAAACTTACTTTCAAGACTTATTAGTCTTTGGGGGGGAAAAATATGCGGTTACGCACACACATACACATATATACATACACACAAACACACACACACAGAGACACACACCCAGGCAAAAACAAACGCACACTGTTTTAATTCTCAGTGAGTTAGATTTATTTTTTATTTACTAATGATAAAGTTTATGCAAGAAAACTCTGTATGCACAACTTTCTTGTGACAGAAATTATACTTTTTTTCCTTTTAAGTAGGTAAAGATAGATAAAGAAAGAAATGTGTTGAAATAGACTAAAATTTTCTTTGAGCATTTCTTTATTTTATTTATATCCTAAAGTTTTTAACAATAAACTATGAAAATGAAAAATATTTTTTTCTTAATTTTTCAATTTCAGTGTTCTAGACATTATAAAAAATTAAAATTCCAAAACTTCAAAATCTTCTAGAACCTTAAAATTTTAAAATTAACACCTTTATGAACATAGTTCGATCTTGTGTATTGGTGTATGCCTTCTGATGTACATGTTACAGCTGTTTAGGCCATTTTCAACATCCTCCAGGTCTTGAAAAGATTTTTCATGCTTTTCTTCAAATAGGAACCATCTTTCCTTTTTTACTAGTTTTCAAATTAATTCTTCAATTTTTTCTTCATACCTTTCTTTCATCTGTGATTCATACAAATTAACTGAAAATACCTGTCCTTACTCAGAACCTGGATTTACCTGAAAGTTCATATTTTGCTTTCAAGTATTAATCACCACTACCCACAACACTGGTTTAAATACTGTTGCTGGGTTTAGGTTATTCATGTGTTCTGACATTTATATGTATCTATGTATTCAGACTTCACCCAGCCCTAACTGTTCATAGTAGAAACTTGAAATTTTGCACACACACTCCCTTCAATGAGCAACGAAAATGATTTTTTTTGTTTTTTGAAAATCCCCCCCACCCAAATGTAAGTTTATGCTAAATTGGTCACTAGTTTGTGCCCACTTGTTTTTTGAAAATTCATACCTTTTTTAGTGATCACAGCCCAACAAAAGGTGAGAGAAGTAACTTATTCATTGATCACACCTTTTTCCAACTTCTTAATTGATCACCCTCAACACAGCATATATGGGTGGCAATGATTCATAATTTCCCTTGGAATGCTAGTTTTTGTATAAAATCCACCAGAATAGCACACATGTAACTTACATTGCTTCCAATTTATGGTACATCTGTATAGAAATTGTGTCTTGGGTTGAATCCCTAGAATCCTGTTGCTATAAAATAAGCAAATCAAGTATGTGAATTAACTAAGATACCTTAAGGTTTTTGGAAAAGTTTGAAAATTTCATTGTATAAAAGAAAACCATTTCATTTATCACAAAAGCTATTTTCTCCCTAACCATATCACGTCACCTTGCTATCATTGATTTTATTTGTTTCAGCAAGAGGTATAGAACATCAACGATATTTATATCTGTTTACTAGTTAGCAGCAGAATCAATTAATCTAATTAACTCTAGACAAACGTTAAAATGATAAAATAGTCCACTGATATGTTTTGTAACAATTTTATGAGTGCTGACTTTCCGGTACTGGAGATGCTGCCTTGGCAGGGGGGGGGGTATATGATTGTATTTGTTGGTCGAGTGAGGGGAACATAGCAATGACAAATGAAAGGAAAATAAAAGATAACAAATCCAATCAAATCCAATTCAGATAATTGCTGGCTGCAAGGAACAACAAAGAATTGAAAATCAAATAAATTCTGTCATTATTTGCAGTTTCTCGCTGGCAATACAGATTAATAAAATGGGGTTTGGTATTCTAGTAAGGATGCTGAGTTAAACAGGGAAAACAGATGATTGATTGTTTGTGGGAAAAGTCTAATGAAATAACACCTTAGGTAATTACTATGGCTGAAATAGCAAAACATAACCTATATGAGCATGGTTGTCCACTACCAATTTTCTGGGGGGCAAAAGGATATATTTGGAATATATCTTAGCAGCAACCCTGTTCCCATCAAAGAATAATACTGTCTCTTTATATGGATACATTAAATTGGTGTTACATAAAACCCTAGAGTCATGTATGAATGAATCTTAATTTAAATACAATCAATGTTTTTATTCAAATAGTTGTTGGAACTCCTTCTTGTTGTTTGTGTTGTTAACACAATGTTTCGGCAGACAAATTCTTCAGGCAGCATATATCAACATATCGACTGAATGCCTTAGTCAGACAAGTGCAGAGTTCAACCTGATGTGGCTTCTGCTACCAAACGAACACAATCCTGACAAGTTAAGGATAAAGAAACACCCGAATCCTACGTTATCAGAGTTACCTCCTTTGAAATTAAAAACTTCTGTTTACCCCCATGAAATTCGGATATTACACCTGAGGAAGGCCATAGAATGGATTGGCTGAAACGTTGTGTTAACAACACAAACAACAAGAAGGAGTTCAATCGTCCGAGGAACTATTTGAATGTTAATGACCCTTCTCAAAACTATAGAAAATATAATTAATGTTCTATTTTCTCAATGTCACTTGAATTCTTTCATTCTGTCAGATATATTGTATCCACAAACTTATAATATACATATACTCAGGCCTGAATGTTATTTTGCAGACCTGCATAAGAATTTAACATAGTTTTCCCAATTCAACAGAATCATCAGTCTCCTTGCTATTAGTCTTTGTTGGTAGCTACAATATCTCAGCTCCTTTTCTATTTTTCCTGCTAATCAGGCTACATTGAGATGAATTGAATGTAGGTAAATTGCTTCAAGCCTTCCTATAAATTAGTACCATTCAATAAATGTGTCTTGGGGCAAAGAGCTTCACTCAGTAATAGTAGCCAAGTCTTAATTGCGTTGGTGACTTTTTCCTCTTCTCCACGTTCTGCTCACCTGTCCTGGTCAGTTTTTTCTATCCACCATTCTGAAAAGTAAGAATTACTTACTAGTATATAAGGCAGCCTCTTTTTTTATTATAGCATTGAAATTTTCCATTTGAAATTTGAATTGTAAACTAATTTTCAAAGATTATTGAAAGAATCCTTAACAGTCGGTGCAAAAGATTATCATGTTGCAACAGTGTCATAGCTAGAGATAGCTAGAGAGTTAGGGGCTTCAGGGTTTGGCTCCATGAGGGGCGACCTCCAACATTTAGAAAAAGGAAGATTTGCAATGAATAAACACGCACAATCACTTAATTGGTGAAAAACAACCCCAAACAGCTGAATTATTATTTATGCAATACATGTATGTGCAAATATATCCTTGTTATTGTATAATGTCAGTAGAAATACAGTAAGTGAACTACTATTTATAAAGCTTTTGTGGGCTGCCCTCCATTGCGGGCCCAGGGGAGCATTTTGAAATAGCCCCCATTCCAGCTATGCCTCTTGTGTTGTGATATGATTCTGATATTCTGAAAATCTTTAAAGGGATTTATGCCTTAAAAAATGACTGATTTATTCCAGGTTGTTTTAAAAATTTCTTTTTAAAAAGGAGGGAATCAAGTTAGAATAAAACTGCATTGCAAAATTATTTACCATCAACAGTTTTTATTCAAACATAATCTTTCTTTTGTTTTTACAGAACCTGTGATATATTTTGGCAATGCTGAATATTATGTTGATGAAGTTGAGAAATATGTTGATGTCAAAGTTTGGCGCATTGGAACAGACCTTTCTCGAATGTCTAGTGTCACAGTTCGATCCAAAGGAACTGAGCCTCGGTCAGCTGAAGGTAAGGAATTCAACTACTTTTAATTGGTAATTTTCCAATTTCTGTCAGAAAAATCGTTTCTTTTGCTTAAAATATGAAATTTTCTCTGCATTCTTTTGTTCAAAGTCCTTTTATTCTTTTTTTTCTGAATGAAATGTTACAGTCTTGTTTTAACTCATTCAAAAAAAATAGAATAGCAATTTCAAGGGAAATAACTTCTGATTAAAATTATCTCCCTTGGACCATTTGATGAATCTAAAAAATGTTTTTTTTCAATTCACAGAAGAGTTCCACTATTAATAATGATTCAGTTTCTCTCTTCACATGTCCCCAGTGCTTTTTCCCTGAGATTGAGTGACAGCAAGTCTAAGCAAATCTCCAGCACTTTAGTATTCTTGCAGACACCAGCATCACTATGTTTGGAGAGTCTCAATCTTTTCACAAATCTACAATTCTCCCAATCAAACAGTTCTATGAATACCAACATTTTTTTTCTTTCAGACCGAATTTGAATAGGTTCATAGCATTCATAAGAAAGGAAGGATAGGGACAGTGGGCAAAGAAAGGGGAATATTTTTTTTCTTTTTTACATCACACTATATATAATTCTTTTTTTAAATCGATTCTTTAAATAAAAAAAGTGACTCAAGTAAAAGCGTTCGCAATTTAAGAGGCTAAAACAGTTTTGTTAACATCTCATATTGTAAGCATAGAGTTATGACCTATAACTCAATGGAGAACACAAATAGATGTACACTTTTTGGTTACAAACGAAAATGTATCAAGGCTCGAGAAAACCAGTCAGCGTCATTTTTCAGGGTCTTTTTTTAATTTCTTAACAGCTTTACATTATTCCTTTTTTTAAGCAATTGGAAACAAATAGTTTTATTACAGAAACATATGTAACCAAATCTACCAAAAATTGTGAAAACAACGTTGCAGGTTTTGAACAGAGTCTGTTCTTTTTCGTGTTCTTTTCTATATTCTTTCCTCATGTTTCTTTCCTTATGTTCTTAACTGCCCCTTCAATTGTTGTCTTTTCATCACTTGCTTTAGTGTTATGAGCAGTCGCCATGACCCGTTCTCTGTTCTTCCTTTCTTTTTACATATAGCCTGTCAATATCATCTCTGTATGTATCATTCAAGCGTACCAAGTCATTTGTAGTGCACATTTGCGTTTAATGCCCTAATGGATTTGTTAACAGGCAATTCAATTCCATCTGTTGTTACGGGTTTTTATTTTATGCATCACTAGAATTGCATATTTGACTCTACCAAGTTCCTTTCAGATGTCTTCACAAAAATTCCTCTTTTAATCAATGCTTCCACGATTTTTTTGGTCTTTGTGAATAATTTGAGATTATTAATGTTACAGTAAGTGGTTGACTTTTCCTGTCATTTTCGTGAATTCGTATCATTCTTTATAATGTATCAATTAGATTGTGGTATCATGGTTATGACATCATCATTATCGTTGTCATTGTGGTCATTGTTGTTGTAGTAAATAACATCTCTTTAGTATAATAGATGTTTTTAGTGATTGTCTGGATGGTCTTTGTTTCGTTTGGACTGTTCCAAGTGCTCCAACAACAATGGGCACAACTGTTACTTACATGTTCCACAATTGTTTCAGTTCTCTTGAGGGTCTGCATACTTGTCCAGCTTTTCAACTTTTTTCCAATTCTATTCTATGATTTGCTAGGATACCACTAGGATACCACTAGGATACCACTAGGATACCACTCGGATACCACTAACTGACTAGTCTTTTTCTCCTTGTTTATAATAACTAGATATGGTCTTCTGGTCTGGATTGGGTGATCCGTTTGAATCTCAAAGTTCTAGAGAATTTTATGTTTTTCATTCTGGAGGATTCTGGTTTTTGCCTATACCATTGACTTTTATGGTCAAATCTAAGCTGTTAGCACAGCTGCCAATGGATCTCCCTCCCCACCCATTGATGCCTATTTTTGTATTTTTCCCCACCAACTTGCTGCATTCACTTATTATGTAATTGATTGTCTCATCTCGATCTCCGCAAAGTCTGCATTTGCTATTTTCCTTTATCTGATCTAGCTTTGTTTTTATATAATTGGTTCTTAGAGCATTTTGGGCCACCATAAATAATGATCCAGTTTCTTTATTTAGATGTCCTCTTCACAACCATGATTCTTCACCCAAAAGGTATCTGGTGATCATCACTAATGATTGAGTGACAGCAAGTCTACTCAAATCATTGGCACTCTCCTCAATTTCTTGGTGACTTCAAAACTACTCTGATCTGAATGTCCTGAATTCTTCTGCTGATTTCCAGACCCTGAGCCGGCCTGAGGCCTAAGTGAACTAACAGGCTGCCAGTCACCAAGGGAGGGCTCCCAAGAGCAATAGGGACCCCAGGAGGCGGTATGGGCTCCAAATCAAATTCTGCTTAGGGCCCATAAAGGCTTGGGCCGGCCCAGCCAGATCTATTTGCAAAAGTCCTTGTTACTATACCTAAATGTTTCAGGGATTATGGGTATGAACCTTACCTTCATGTTCCCTATTTTTTCAGTTCTTTGTGATATTTCTCCATTTTTTTTACCCCTTCTGTTTTACCCAGTGATTGAATGGAACAGTTACATCCACTATTTGACAGATCTTTCTTTCTTTGTTTATATCTTTGAAGATAATCTGTTTAAATTTCAAAATATTTTATTTTAATTATTTACATCATCTTTAACCTCACCATACCATCACCACTGCCACCACTGCCACCACTGCCACCAATGCCAAAAATAATATTAATGAACAAATTGACAAATAAAGAGAATGTTCTGAGAAACTCTTCATCTATAAATATTATATTATAGCAATTTCACCAAATGCAGCTGAAACCTTTTAAATATGTTCCTTTCAAGAGGAAAGAAGCATTTTTCATCTGCTGTTAATTTTAGTTGAGGTTGGACTTGAACTTTGCATGTTTGTATTAACTCTTAAATTCATAAACTGCTTGAAACCGCTTGTAAATGACAGTGGAACTCTTCAATGAATAGCATAAAAAATTATGTGAATTGAATAGAAAATTGTTTTTAAATTCACCAAATGGTTAATTATAAGTTACTTCCCTTGAAATTGACATTCTATTTTCTTTGTGTGAATTTAAGTGTTAATTATCTAGCTGAGCTATCATCATCTCTCCAAATGTTACAGTTTCATTCATAAACCAATTGACTGAACTACAATATTTCTTGCCTGAAAGACCAAGAAAATTAAATATGAGATGAGACTGCACTTGGACCGGAACTTTTGATATTTAGATCAACATAACACTAAATTATTTCATGATCAAAGCAAATGACTTCAAAATAAAAGTTACTAATGGGATACTGATAGCCTAGAATACAATATTTCTCCTGATAAGGATGGGTGAGTGGAGGTGGGTGGGTTAAACATTCAGAAGGGCAGAACCTTTTTGATTCAACTATAAAATGATTTATAGCTGAATTGCCCTTGTAATTGACACAGACTGTTACAGTAAAAAGTCAAGAGCTTTTACCATGAATTACTTTCTAAGCTCAAGAATAAAAATAGAGGCCAGTAAACAAAAGGGTCTTGTTTCAGACTCAGTTTTAGGTAGAGGTAGAAGAAGCATGTTAACCATAACATGTATAACAGAAAGGTTCCTACAAAATGTTCTAGCTGATTGTACTGAGTATCAAAGCAAATTTATTTTATGTATTTCTGCAGGTTTGGCTCTACACTTATTTGTGGTTTTTGATAAGAATTTTCAAATGCATTAGTGTTCAAGGTAAATAGTAGTCAAAAACTTATAAGAATGGGTTACAGTACTTCATTTAATAAAAATAGATAACTAGCATTCCAAGGGAAATTATGAATCACCGCCACCCATATATTCTGTGTTGGGGGTGATCAATTAAAAAGTTGGAAAAAGTGGTGAACAATGAAGTTACTTCTGTCACCTTTTGTTGGGCTGTGATCGCTAAAAAAAGTCTGAATCTTCAAAATAACAACTAGTGATCAATTTAGCATAAACTTACATTGCATATTGAACCCCCTCTAAAAACCTATTTAGGGGGGGGATTTTCAAGAAACAACAAACCCTACTCATTGAGGGGAGTGTGTGTGCAAAATTCCAAGTTTCTACCAGTAAGGTTTGAACCATAAATTCAGGATTAAAAAAAACAGAACAAGTGTGAATGCGCCAGACATGAAAGGATCAATTTAGGATAAACTTACATTACATATTCATCCCCCTTCCCCTCTAAAAACCTTTTATGGGGTGGAATTTTCAAAAAACAAAAAAACATTTTCCCTACTTGTTGAAGGGAGTGTGTGTGCCAAATTTCAAGTTTCTATTATGAATGGTTAGGGTTGGACGAAGTCCGGATACATAGATAGATACATATAAATGTCAGAACACATGAATAACCTAAACCCAGCAATAAATCAGTGTTGTGGGTAGCAGAGATTAATAAAATAATTGCTTTACTGATACTACCAGTACAGAAACATGGTTCTGGAGAGATTGAGATAGAGCGTGAGTTTAAAGGTTGGATTGGAGCTTCTGCAAGCCATCTAAGTTCTTGTAGCTTAAATGGCAAAGCAGCTGGTGCATTTACCAAAGCTTCACTGTGGGAGGTAGGAAATAAGTTCAAGTCTCACCGGGAGCTTCTTCTTTATTTCTGATTGACGCTGTTTACTCAGGCCGTCAATCTATGGCAGTTAGTAAAGTTGTGAAGATGAAGTTAAAAACTAACAAGAATCAGTGACAGTACTTCATCTAATAAAAAGAAATCATAAAATAATTGAATTAGAGTTTGTATCCAATGTTTTTTTCTTTAATGGGTGGGGGTTCTTTTTTTTCTCACAATCTTTCTGCATCGGACACATTTATTTGTTGTTTGTAGTTGCAGCAGTGATTCAAGAATTGACAAAACAATATGTTTCAATTCAATAAACAGAAGAAGAATAGTTTTATTTGATTCAACTTGGTCAAAATTCACAATGAATTTTTCTATCAGATGGAACTTTTTTCTTGTGTCTGGTAACTGTGCAAATTGTCTTTTAACCCGCTTTTTGACCATATAGCAAAAAACACTCCCGTCAACCAAAACTATCACCAAAGTTTTCTTCAGTTTTTAAGCTGGTCCAGCTGGCCTTTTTGATCATATAGCAAAAAACACTACCGTCAACCAAAACTGTCACCAAAGTTTTCTTCAGTTTTTAAGCTGGTCTGGTTGTCCTTTTTGACCCTATAGCAAAACTGTCAATGTAGGTTTCTTAGCTGTTCCGGCCGGCCTTTTTAGACCGATATATCGCCTGTGTAGTGTTTTTGGCTACATTATCGAGTCCGATATATCGGCCTGGCAGTGCTATAAGGGTTAATTATGTCTAGATTAGAAAAAAGAGTGGTGTAATATTATCCTGCATCTAGGTTTCTGCATCTTGAAACTGTTACTTTATTAAGATATACTAGTTTGCTTCAGGTAGATACAGGAATCTTTAAAAAAAAATGCATTCTCTTAACTGCTGCAGATACCTTTTGAGAGAATATTTTTCTTACATCATTTGTTAAAATTAAAAATAATAAGGATTAAAACACAAGAGAAGAAAAAATAAACCAAACAATTGAACAGAGGCATAGCTGGGGGGGGGGGGCTATTTAAAAGCTCCCCATGCAGGCCCTTAAAGGAGGGGAGATCCCAAAACCGTATAAATAGTTGTTCACATACAGCATTTCTACTGACAAATCATTCTAAATGTTGGAGGGGGCCTCTCAAGATGCCAAGCCCCCTGGGCCCCCAATCTCTAGCTATGCCTCTGCAATTGAACTTTATCAATCAAATAATAGATACTTTATTAACTGAGTACAAGAAATAATGGATGATTTTTCAATTTTTATTTCTCAAGTTTCTCAACTCACAAAAATGAAGAGAGAATAATAGAATTTTTAATTTAACTTATTTTTTTCTTCTTCTCTTTCGCTTACTTTCTTAAATGGAAGATGTTTTTTGCTCTTTCATCATCTTCTACACAATCTACAGATAAATCTTGTTGATTACAGTTTTGATTCATCTATTCTTTGGCTAAAACAATTTATCTGGAGAAAAATTCCAAATGAAAAAAAGTAAAAACCATGATTAAAAATAAATGATGAAGTTTTCCACTGAAAAGGGAAAAAGATTTGTGCCTATCAATGTGTGACTTCACAGATTTTCTTTGGAATTGTCTAATACCCACTATAAACAAGAAAACTGATAGTAAGTAAAAGCAAGTAGATTTTCTTTTTTAAATACTACTGAAACTTAGTTACCATCATCTTTTGGCAGCATGTCGTGTTGGAGGTGATCAATTAAAAAAAGGGGTGACAAATGAAGAAGTTACTTCTCTCAACCTTTTTAAAATTTTCAAAAAACAAATGGGCACACACTAGGGATCAATTTAGCATAAACTTACATTGTAAATTGAACTCCCCACTAAAAACCTATTATGGGAGGGGAACTTTTAAAAAACAAAAGAAAACCTTTATTGTAGGAGTAAATGTTGAAATGTTCAGCCCTCTAGCTCCATTGGTGTGGCATGTACATGGAATACATACATAGGCAGCCAGCCAGCCAGCCAGCCAGCCAGCCAGCCAGCCAGCCAGCCAGCTCAACTTGAAAACTGAAGAAACATATTTTAGGTTTTAAAGACAATTTCATAAAAAAAATGTCCAATCTTTTTTATTAACAGAACGAATGATTTGTATAAACATTGGAAATTCTTAAGAGATGAAATAAAATGATTGGTTTTTAAAGCAGTACCTTCCAATGCACACATGTATACATGCATACACCCATGTAAATGTTTGTATGTTTGTATACAGAATAATATATAAAGACTGAGCAGATTTATTGCTGCTCTGAAAACATTCATTATAAAATGGAAGCTGTGTTATTGGTGTTTTCTAGGGATAATTCTGGTAACACTCGCCCAGCCACTCCCTCCTGCTTAACTCTTAAATTCATTCTATCGAATTCAAAAAGTTATTCAAGTTATGCACTTTTTGGTAATTTTCAATTCACATTTTTTTAAATCCTATTCAAGAGTTTCACAGCGGTTACAAGCGATCTATGAATCTAAGAGTTAATGCAATGTAAAAGTGTCAAATCATTCAAAATTCATAAACTATCTAATAAATACACAATTTGCTATTGCCAAATCATCATTTTAGACAACAACTATCAGAAGAGTCATAAAGCAGTAAAAAAGCTAGATTTATCCACTGATGATTCATAGACCATAGTTTGTATGCTAATTGTTGAGTATCTCGAGAAATCATGAGTAGACACTGATATTAACTAGTAACCTACCAAATGATGTTGACAGTTAAATATATGCACAACACAATGAACAGTAAACAATAGTGTCCTGCCCAGAATGTTGGTTTATTTTGGGCACTATCTACTTGGAATCCGGATAGTCATCTATGGAGCTGAAACATGGACCCTAACAAAAGATTGAGTCTCAAACTAAAAACCATGCAACATGTACAGAAGAGGATCATGCTTAGCATCACACGGAGAGGTCAAAAGACGGTGCATTATATTGGAGTCCGAGATCTTGTAAAAACCATTAGAAAACTCAAATGGCAATGGGCTGGCCATGTTGCAAGAATGTCAGACAACTGCTGGACAACACAACACAATGTGGATCCCCAGAGATCATATTCGAAATTGTGGCCAGCAATAAATAAGATGGTATGACAATTTAGACAAATTCAGAAGGTATTGGCACTGTGACGCCCATGATCGAGAGGTTTGCTGGATCATGGGGAAGGTCTGTATCCAACGACAAACATTAAAAAGCTGATGTACTCGGAATATTTATTTTAAGAAATAAAGTTAGAATATGATGGTGTCTCAAATATTTTCTGTAGATTTTTATGAGAATTCATTTTGTGCTAATTTTTTCTTTCTTTACTTCCCAATCCAAAATCTGTTTCCAAGGGTAAAAAACTGTATATTAATATTATTAACAAAATGATCAACTTTGGTTTTATTTCTTATTGCAGCTGGGCTTGACTACATTGCTGTTAACAGGATCCTGACCTTTGAACCTAGAGCCACATTTCAGACCCTGAAGGTTGTGATTCTTGATGACCTTGGCCTTCCCAAAGTTGAAGGAAAAGAAGAATTTGAGCTCATTCTCAGAATGCCTGTGAATGCTAAGCTTGGGACACAAAGAACAACTCTGATATCAATCAACGATTCTACGTCTGACTGTAAGTTCCCCACATGTGTTTTTTACAGTATTAGTGATTATTTGCAGGGTTTTAGAAAAAGATTGTTTGTATAAGATCGAATTTCTTGTTGGCTTTATTTTTAAACAAAACAGTAGGGCAAAATTTTTTACTTCTTGCAAATCTGGAGCTTTTCATCATTTCTCACTCAACTTGTCATTACTTAACATATCTTTTTTTCTCTTCATTTGAAATGTGAAATGAGATTTAAAACCCCGAGTTTGGAGCTAGCTTAAAATTGTTACTGCCAAAATCAGACATTTTTATTTTACTAAACTGACGTTTACATTTTTATGATAGCTTTATGTACCTTTTACACCAATCTTGTTTATGTACCTTTTACACCAATCTTGTTTATGTACCTTTTACACCAATCTTGTTTATGTATATATAAGGGGCGGATCCAGGGAGTCTTCCAGGGTCTTCTTTTTTTGCGAAAATTTTTATTTATACTGTATTCTGAGACTCTTCCGAGTTTTAAATCTTTTCAACTCAACGCATGACAACACTTAGAATTTTTCTGAAAATTTGTATTTATCTTAATTTCAGTAGCTGATATGCCCTGAAATGCAATTTTAGACAATCTTAGCCAAAGTTCCCCCCTCACAATTTTGGATCACATACAAAACTTTTTTTAAACAAAACATATTTTAAATAGACTTCTAGACAACACTTAATTTCAGTAGCTGATATGCCCTGAAATGCAATTTTAACCAATCTTGGATACATGATTTCCCCAAAAGAATGTTGGAAGACAGTCAGCTCAGCAGGCTGGATCACCCCTGTATATGTCTGTAATATACATGTAATAATGATGTTGATCATGCTCCTCATATATATGGGTATTATGATATAGGTTTATATGCATATTGTGTTCATGTACACATGCATGTATCTAAATACAATCCAGTTTAATGACAATTGCAGATTAAAACTTAATGATTTTATTCTCTTTGCTTTTTTCATTGTGATTTTTATCACCTAATAATTAAAAACACTTCATTCTGTGTTCTTTAGAGTGAATGCAAAGAGTATCCAATAAATTTCAAAAAGTTCATTTTAACATCCTTATACAGCTTTAAAATTGACAGAATTTGGAACAAAGATTAAAAATACAAAAAATCAAAAGAAAGTTGAACCAAGATTGAACATTGAAAAGTTATGTACAAAAACCAGAACTCTTTGGTCCGAATTCTGTCAATGTTGAAGCTATATGTAGTATGTTTGTGTATAATTAAATCGACATAATGATGCTCTTTAATTTCCATATCTCGAATCGTATTGGAAATATAGTTAATTCCGTTGTTTCAAAAAGAATTAAAAAATACAAAAATCAAAAGAATATTGGAACAAGATTGAATATTGAAAAGTTATGTATAGAAATTAGAAAACTTTGGTCCAAATTCTGTCAACCTTGAAGGTGTATAAGGATGTTAAAATGAACCTTTTTGAAATGTATCAGATACTTTTGTACTCACTGTATTCACTAAGCCTAACTTCGTCTGGTGCAAAGCCACTCAGTAAAAGTGAAATTCCTGAGCTGTTGCCTGCTAGACTAGTTTGTTAAACATTGCTCTAGGGCAGGCAACCTTCTCAAGAGGAATAAGATCAGATAAATGCCCTGATAATAAGAGACAGAATCCGCTGGAGGACAGGGTAAAGACATAGGAAATACCTGATGTTTATCATTGCTGACTAGAAATACTTTCTAATGAAAACAGTGAGAACTTGTTGTCATAAACATTCAAGGCCATAGACGCGTAGCTGAAGGTGGTGGGGCTATTTGAAAACGTTGGCCCCCAAAATCTTTATAAATAGTTGTTCACCTACTGCATTTCTACTGACAAATCTGACTGAATGTTGGAGGGGGCCTCCTTGTATGTTATCATTTCTCTTTCAAGTTGGTAATATTAAACTGTCTTCATAATATAAAATATGAATCATTTTTTCCAGATTTTTATGAACTCTCTAATATCTATTTTTGGTTCTTTTGAATTTCTTAATGTTGCTTAAACCTAGTGAAAAGAATTTTGTTTTAATTAATCATCGCTACCCACAACACTGGTTTATTCCTGGGTTTAGGTTATTCATGTGTTCTAACATTTATATGTATCTATGTATCTGGACTTTGCCCAGCCCTAACCGTTCATAGTAGAAACTTGAAATTTTGCACACACTCCCCCCTCAATGAGTAGGGAAAACAATGTTTTTTTTGTTTTTTTTTAAATTCCCCCACATAATAGGTTTTTAGAGGGGGGGGAGGTTCAATATGCATATGTAAGTTTATGCTAAATTGGTCACTAGTTTGTGCCCGCTTGTTTTTTGAAAATTCAGACCCCTTTTTTTAGTGAACACAGCCCAACAAAAGTTGAGAGAAGTAACTTATTCATTGATCACTCCTTTTTCCAACTTTTTAATGGATCACTCCAACACAGCATATATGGGTGGCAGTGATTCATAATTTCCCCTGGAATGCTAGTTTTATTTTGTTTGAAATCAAAGAGACTTTAGTTGCTTCTATAATTTACTGACGTTTATTGAAGAGTGAAATAATTGAAACTTTGAGCAATAAAAATGATAAATAGGAAGATGCTGATTTGAAGAGAGAAATTATAACCATTACTGTCTAGGGTGGCCAGACATAACCGGCTTTTATGCCCTCTGTCGTCCGTCCAACACAAGGTCACGCTGGATATTAATTTATCTTCCTTTTGGGGTCAGACTGAAAAACTTATTCAAATTACCTCAGATATACTTAGAACAGTGGGAAGTGAAAGCCAACAGCAACTACATATAATAAAAAAAAAGGTTGTTAACTGTTAATGTATTTTTATTACATGTTGTTGCTGTTGAGCTTGCAGAGTAGAGTCACGTTGTCAAGAAGTGGGAGAGGGTCAGTCAGTCTGTCGAAGGCTGATTTTGTTCGGAAAAAAAGTTTTATAAATAAAAAACCCAAATAATCCCAAGTAATCATAAACTAACTGTAAAAACAAAAATGTATTATATCCATTGTCTAATTGGACCATATATGGGCAACCATAGGCCTGCAGTCCAGATTTGGCCAGTGGCAACATTTTTTTGTAGCCCGTGGCCTATCAAGGCATTTATTTATTTTTTTTTTTTCTCAGAAACTCAATTTTATGATTTATATTGTAAAATTATTACTGTTTTAATATTTTATCATTTATTTAAATTTTATAATTGCCGTAATTTTAATACAAATTAAAAATATTACAAATGTAAATTTGACATTTTTTAAGTGAATGTGTGGCCTGAATAAAGATGAAAATGTCTCAGGTGGCCCGCTAGACCAAAAAGGTTGCCCATGCCTGATTTAGATAGATGGAGTGAAAAAAGAAATTGGACCCCCTCCTCCCTGATCAAAATCCTGGATCCGACCCTGGAATGTTTATCATGTTACCCATATGCTTTTATAAGACAATACAAGTTGTAAAGGCCTTTTTCCTAATTTCTATTTTAGTGCCACTGATGCAGTTCAAGGAGACTGAGATTGTGGTAGATGAAAATGATGGATCTGTTTCTGCCACCATTGTACGCAGTGGAGACTTGAGCCATGTTTCTACAGTTCGCTGTTACACTCGACAAGGGACTGCAGTGGTAATGATGGACTTTGATGAACGACCAAATACTAATGCTTCTGTCATTAGATTTGAGCCAGGTATGTGAATTCAACTGCATGAACTTCAATTCAACTTCATTTATATACAAACACACATACATATGTATACATATAAACATGCATGTACAGTTTTTTCGTAGGGGTGTACTCATTTTTGGACGGCAACATATTAATATTTTTGACTACAATGCTGTAGAGTTTGGTTATAAATAATACCTGATAATATCCGTTTGTTACTTACGTTCGCCCCGGATTTCTGGACATCAGAAACATCCAAAGAATTACAAAACATGTTAACCGATCTAAAT
>VCCN01000651.1:1869813-1885040 GCA_006491835.1 Architeuthis dux
AGCCCTTGTCCATAGAAAGTAATCCATTGCAAGATAAAAGCCATCAATCATAATGAAATGGTAATTTTATTGAGTTAACCATAGAAGTGCAACGATGGAAATGTCCGTCATCCGCAGTTAAGCAAATTGATACGGTCACCAAAATCCAAAGAAAATAGTCGTAAACATTTCTAGTTTTTGGATCAAATCAATGTTTTTAAACTTTCAAATTGTTTTCAGGTGATTTGATCTATGGACGCATCAACGTTGACCCTGTCCAGAGTCTGGGAGACTCATTTTCCCTCAATATTGAAAAAGTTTTTATTTGTTCTGGTAAAGATGGCTACATTCCTAAATATGATCCTGACAATCAAGAATATGGCTGCGTTGTTGATTCTCCCAATATGCAATATGTATACAAAATCTTGGTAAGTATAAAAAAATCAAATTCTTTTAAAAGTAAAGTCAACTGACTAATTGATGGTGGAAATGCTGTTCCACTTTATCTTTTCTGTTAACTATTTAGGTGCCAGATGACTGGTAGTGGGACTAGGGCTATGGAATATTGGATCTCTTTCTGTTTGTTGGGTATTAGAGCAAAGGTGATTGTGGCGACTAAACAATTTGTTCTATAATCAGTTTATTAAAATATAATCAACAATAGATAAATACCTTTGCTGTCAACCGAGAAAAGGAACGTTTTTAAACCAAGCCTGTTTCTAAAACACCAAAATTCCTTACGAAGACACTTCAGAAATAGATAAATAAACAGTCTAACACAGAAAAGATCTTTCATTGGAGATAAAACACCAAACCCAGGATCCTAAACTATGAAACAATAAATCTTTCCACCCAGAAATTGGTCAGTCTAAGAAAATACTCCAGACCAATAGTTTCGAAACTTTGAAAACAAGAACCCCTTCTATAAAGGAAATATTTTGGTGGACCGCTATTCTTTGCATTCAGTTTTTAGATAATATGCAGTTTTTGACCTTCTAAAATCATATTTATTTTAAATGGATTACATTTAATCAAATTCTAGTATATGGTACAGGTCTGTGTACAATAATTATGTTTTTCGATATCTGTGCGATGGATGTTGTTGTTTCACTGCCACAAGATTCATAATGTCAAGTTCAGAGGGAATACTGCTGCAGACCCCCGAACATTATTTGATGGACCCCCAGGTGTCCGTGGACCCCAGTTTCAAAACCACTGCTCCAGACTGAGGTGAAACTTTGTTAGTCTGAGATAAACAAATTCCTTCTTAAAACTAAGCAATCATTAAAATAACAGACCCTGCATCAAATAATTATGATTACTATTTTGATTCTGTTATCTTTGACCATCTCCAATAAATAGCAATGTATGGCCACTTCTTTGCTTTCTCACTTTCAGAAACAAAGTCTGCTACCCACACACACATATGCATGCACACACACATTCATGGCCACATACAAGTTACCTTTTTCACACACAAGTAAATACGCAAACACATATAGCCATTTCAAGTATTCATTCTTCCTTCTCAAAACAACTTCAAAAATGGAATGCTAGTTCTTACTATTATTATTGATGCTGAATTATTTGTATTTTTGCCTTTTTCAGGACAAAGGAGCAACTCACACTGCAGATAAATTATTCCACAACATCTCCTTCAATGCTACATTGGCTTCAAATGACCCAACAGCTTATAAACTGACCAAAATTCCTGGAGCTGATGGCTTCTCTCTCTCTTCAAGACCTCTCTTCCAGGTTAGCAATTCAAATAATTTCCTTGTAATACACACATTTATCAAGCATTTTGTTCATGTATTTTCCTCACGAGGCCACATGCTTTGAACAGTGGCATAGCAAGGGTTCTCAGCGCCCAGGGGCAAAGACAGCACCCATGGCAGTTGAGCTATATCCTTGGGGAGGGCATAATTATTAACAAGACCACTGGAAATTTTGCACCCCTTCACACCAGCACCCGGGGGTGACTGCCCCTTCTGGGCCCCCTCTGGATTAAATGTCAATAAAAGTACTTCATGGACAACATTATCTTGGTATATTCAATACATTTGAAGATATTTATGTCAAATGCATATAATTGATCTCTCTTTACAAACTGTATATCTGATGCAATCAAATATATAACTTTTTAAAATCATTTTTTTTATTTTAGGTGGATGCTGGAAGACAATGGTATATCCATTCAATCTACACAATCCGTTCGCAGGAAAATGCACATGATGGTATTGGAAAACGCAGTGTTGATTATCATAGCTTGTCCTCTGTCCCCAAGAAGTTACATAAACGGCAGAGACGGGCAATCAATGATCTGGAAGATGTTGGCAAAGAAGGAAAAGGTACAAACATGGCGCTGGTACGACTTGATCATCAGGGAAAAGCTCCCGAGAGGGGCACAAATAAAACTGTTCAGTCATTCCCCTTGATACCTATATTGGTCGCTACGGCAGTGGTCATCCTCCTCTTTGTTATAGCAGTCATTGCTTTCTTGCACCAACGGAAAAAGACATCTACGCCTCCACATTCACCAACAAACACTTTCTCATCCCAGGGTGGAAAAACACAGATTGTTTATGCTAACCACAATAGCAAGTTTGACTCAGACAAAACGGAGGTGTAGTCTTTTTTTTCCCAAAATAATTTTCATTGAGAAAAAAACAGAGAATGAATCAAAAATTGAGAAAACAAACCTGGCTCTTTCCAAAATAAAAAAAAAAGGGGAATTCACACATATACCTTTCACTGAGGTAAATTACACCGATGCAATCTACCCTTCACATAAACATACAAACAACATTGGTGGAAGGGGGATGCTGATGGCAAGACTGTTTTGATAATAATGTTTGTCCTTTCTTTCCGCTAAACATTTGGCTTACACTACCATATAACACTGATCATTGATGTTTGCTTGAGCAATATATGCAACCATTTAGATTTTGAACAAATATTTTGCTCCCTGTGATCACTGCAGTCAGTGCACTTGTATTTCTATGAAGTGTACAGTACTCGATAGCATATACAGGGTGTCCCATGAGTAACGCCCAATTTTTCTCAAAATTAACGCCAGTTCCATCTAAGGGAAGCAACTATTTAATAGTTGCTTTTAATAATAATTTAATAGTTGCTTCCCTTAGAACTGGCAATAATTTGGGGAAAAATCGGGAGTTACTTCTGTGACACCCTATATATATAAGTAAATTATGCCTACCAGCAGTATTTAAAAAAAAAAGAAGCAAACTGTGTCAATTGAAAAATCTTCAGAGCAGCCCCAAGATAAAGAGCAAGATCTCTCTCTCTCTCTCTCCCTCCCCCTCTCTCTCATATATATATATATATATATATATATATATACACCAATGAGTCAGTACTTTGGTGCACTTGTAAAATGACCAATATCTAATGATATAGATGACAACATGTCATCATTCTAACTGTTGCCAGTGGGGTCAGTCAGTACATCTGTCTACATATTACAGTGATGCTGATTATATAAACACCATCAAAAAGGCTGATTAGACATTGAGAAAGCCTTGCAGACTTGATTTCGACAGACGTAACTACATTTAAGAACTTCTCAAAATCAACAATGTAGTTGTCTATGGAACGGTTGTCTGGAAATTCAATAAGTCTTTCATGCTTTGTACAGATTGTAGCCAACAAATTTGGATATTTGTTAAAAAAAAAACAATAATAGTAGTTTGAATGGGACAAACATTCACTTTATATGCCTATTTCTATGTACACTGATGATGACAAAGCTAACGGCAACCAATGAATATTCTCCAAGTACTTTAAAAATGAATTTGTCAAGTGTTTTTTTTTTTAAATTTGGGGAAAAAATGAAATGGAAAAGACAATGCCACAAGATATCTTCACCTCAAATTTAAAGTAAATTTTGAAAAATACAGAAAAATGAAAATTATTGACAAAAGTCACATTCTTGCTTGATTTAGTCACAAACTAAATCACTGCCTTTGTTTATTGTTCAATTATTTTGCATTTCCAAAGGATTTTTTTAAAATCTACTTCTGTTTAGTGGAAATTAGAGTATCAAAAATAACCTGCAGCATTGCCAGATTTGGCAAGAAGGGGAGATAATCCAAGCTTTATCCCATTGACTTACCCAATGCAGGCATTGGAATAACGTTGAATTTGGAAATCGAACGAGTCTGGAGGCGGAGGTTCAATACCAGCCTCTTGAGGTGGGCCTGCCCCCAAAGGCTGGTATTGAACCTCTGCCTGTGTTGGGAAAGTCAATGAAATAAAGCTTGGATTATTTCCCCCTTTGGCGAAATTCATAGACCGCTAGTAATTGACAGTGGAACTCTTCAATGAATTGAATTAAAAATAATGGAATTCTTCTGTGAATTGAACAGAAAAATAATTAAAAATCCACCAAATGGTCAAAGGGAGATAATTCTAATCAGGAATTATTTCCCTTGATGTTCAACTTTCCTTTATGAATTTAGGAGTTAATGAAGATTAATTTGATTTCTCCACTGCTCTGTATCCTTTTCTCCACACTGTTTTTATCTTCCATCTTTTCTCTAAATTCACAACTTTTAAAAAACTGAAATGTAAGAGTTTGAGGAATTAAAAGCATGTCTTATGTTTTCGAATTGAAAAACCTATATCTCGTTTGTCTAAGACTATTGGCCCTGTGTTTTATGCCAAAAATTTTAAATACCAAACATTCACAACAATTTCTTTTTAGTGTAATCGTTCGAACATTACCAATATTGCTTAAAGGTGTTTTTGTCTATTACAATTTGCTTAAAACATTCTTGATGCCACTGCCACACAGTGCTATGGACTGTATTAAATTTTCTCAGCCATAAAAACAGCCAAAATGTAGCCATTGTGTTTCTGTAGCATCCATAAAATATTCAGAAGTGATTTTCTCTGTACTCAAAATGTTGTTGTTACATATCTGTTTTCTACAATACCAAAAAACTAAAAGAAAATTGTAAAAAGAGCCTTTTATAGGATATTGAATATAGACAAAAAAATGAATAAAAACTGCTATGCAACTGAGAGTAAAATTTTTAATGCCACAATTCATACAAAAATAACATTTGAATTGAAAATCATTTTTCTGCGTTCTTTTAAATGAATTCATCAAGACATGAATTGTGATGTATTTAAATTTATGATAATATTTTAATGGTAATTTTGTCAATTTTTCTTAAAATCTTGAATGCCAAATCCTTAAATATAAAAACAATTTTTGCAAGTAAGATTAAAATATTCCTCAATTTGAACAATTATTTAAAAAATGTTTCTTCCACAGATAAGGTTAATTTTTCATCATTATTTTAAAAAAGATTTCAATGCCAAAATAACAGCTTAAAACCAGTTCATCTAAAAAAAAAAAAATTATTTTAAAATTAAATGCATTTTTTTAAAAAAAGTTATTATGCTTATACTAAAAGAATTTATGTACAAATTCTAGAAATTTTTTAAAATCATTCAAATATTTCTGATTTGATAAATACAGGGCGTCCCAAATTAATGCCAGTTCTATCTAATGGAATCGACTATTTAATAGTTGCTTTTAATAGTAATTTAATAGTGGCTTCCCTTAGAACTAGGATTAATTTTGGGACAAATCGGGCATTATTTCTGTGATAGCCTGTATTATATCCAACTTTCTTTTAACAGTTTTTATTTATTTTTCCTATTTCAATATCTAAGTAGGTCCGAGATTTAAAATAGGGATAAATATCTTAGAATTTGCAATAAAAATATGAATTTCTTGAGGCATTACTAAAAGAGATAATTTGTAATTTCTGCTATGCCTGCACTCCTACCTTTCAAAAAGCCACTATAGACAGAGTTGATCAAGGCTGCACAGTAATTCATACTATTTGAATTTAAATTACATTCAACTTGACTTTTGAGAAATTATTCCTTTTAATTTACATAAATAATGTAAGATTTCTTGTAATTGGAAACTTCATGTTTTCACCCTGTCCTCAAGATCTACATATGACCAGAGAGGCACTTGCATCTACATTAATCAGTCAATTCAACTCATACAACAACTGCTGTAGATAACTTTTCCCATGCAATGATAAAAAATAAATCAAAATAATGTTTTTTTTAAATATATTGCACATATGCCTTTTAAAACACTTAACAGCATTAAAATAATGTCTTCAAGGTCATTGAAGACAAATATCAATTTGGAAATTAGATGAAACAATAGAAGAGAAAACAGATGCCAATTGTAAATGGTCCAAAATTCTTGCCTGAATTTGTTATGCTTCAAAATAAATCAAGGTTTTAATTAACAAAAATACATAAAAGTTTGCCTGCTGCTGCTGCTGCTGTCTTTGGTAAAGATCTGGAAATCGCCTTTATTGCAATTCATGATGCCAAATGAGGGTAATAAAAGTGTTGGTTTCAGATCTATTACCCAACACTTTTGTTTCTTCAATGATGGTAGCCACTAAATTAACAGCACATTTTATTACTGTGGAAGGTGGCAATTGTAATAGGTGTCCAATGTGAGATAAAAGCCCTTATTCATTGCAAATAATCCATAAAATAAAAAGCCTTAACTCACAGATAGAACTGAGTTGCCACCAATCACAATAAAACAGAAATTTTATTGAGTTAGCCATAGAACTGCAATGATGGAAATTCCTGTCATTCGCAGTTAATGGGTTAATGACCTCTTGCCAAAATTTATCAACAGATTACTATCTCTACTTGTAATTTTCTTTCTCTCTCTTCACAATATTTCAAGCCATATGATCTTTGACAGGGCCAGGCAGAGCTGGTAATAGGCCCAGGCCATATGGGAAATGTTGGCCCCCATTTCAAACTGCTCATTAAGTATTTTTGTAATCAGTGCCAAATACATATGATTTATGTATGGGTATATACATATACATGTAGTGTATATGGTGTACTTACAAGTAACAGAACAGAATAAAGGAAGTAGAAAGATTTATAAAAAAAGGTAACAGCCCAGCTATTGTGAGAACTCTGACTTCACATCGCCCTTCTCTTGCTATACCTCTGGAGTAAGCCCCCTCAAAATTGTAGGCCCATGCCAACTGGCTCACCTGGCCTGCCCCGCCCCACCCCACCCCTTTGCCCGGGCCTGATCTTTGATCATCTCCAGGTGACATGGTATGAGGATACTGATTCTAACAAAGAGGATTGATGATTCCTCATTTCGCAAATATCAAACCATTTTTACAACGTTGTGTTCCTCAAACTCTTACTTCCAAAACTGAAGCTAAAACCATTTTTTTTTTTTTATCCTTCAGTGACTTCCAACTGTGATAATGAAATAACATCACTTGTGTGATGAGGGAAGAATGGTTCCTATTTTTTTTGATTTTTCTTCCCCAAATCTGAAAATGTCTCTTGCAGAAAATAACAACAAATGGCCAAAAATACTGAAGTTTCTTGCGGCATTATTTTGATTGCATTTCCTTCCTAAACTGCCGCCTTTCTTAATCGCAGAGCTGCCAGAAAACGGAAAAGGAAATATATTTTGCTTTTGTCAACTCGTAAAACGTTAATGATAGCTATTCTATATAGATGTATTGATAAAGTAAACCAAAACTGTAGACACTGGCTCTAGGTACCGGTAAGATGGACAGTTGCCCAAGCTGCCAAGTCCTAGGGGATGCCTGTTATGTGTCTAAGACTGTAGGACTCTCCAAATAAAAATGGAAAAATTAATTAATTTTATTTGTTTTGTGACTCTAAATAGGTTTTTAGTGTGTGTGTGAGGGGGGGAAATTTGCAATGTAAGTTTATGCTAAATTGATCCCTTAGTTTATGCCCACTTCTTTTTTTGTAATTTCAGACTTTTTTAGTGATCACTGCCCAACAAAAGGCGATAGAAGTAATTTATTCATTGATCACCCCTTTTTTCCAGTTTTTCAATTGTTTATCCTGCTTAAAAGACATTGGTCACTTGATGGTTTCTATTGATTGACTAACCAGACCTGGTCTTATATTAATCATATAACTAAATAAAAGCTCCTCAGAATTATGCCCTAGCTGTATCTGCTCTGTAGATTATGCTGTTACTTTGGGATTATGTAACTATTGAAATCAATGTTCCCGAAATCAAAATTATTTACAGCTACATTTAATATGTTAATCATAAGTTGTAAAGATAAAATGTATGCATATAATTAGTTTCAGTCATTTGGTTCCAAGAGCACACTTTGTTAACTCTTAAATTCATCGACCACTTTTAACCGCTTGTATTGACAGTGGAACTCTTCAATGAATAGAATAAAAAATAATGGAACTCTTCTGTGAATTGAATAAAAAGAAATTTAAAAAATTCACCAAATGGTCAAAGGAAGATAATTTTAATCAGAAGTTATTTCGTTTGAAATTGACATTCTATTTTCTTTGTATGAATTTAAGAGTTAATTTAAAAGAATTCTTTTGGATAAACTTCTGAATTATTTGGCAGCTCTGGTTTTGAAATGGTTTTATAAATTTCTTTCAAGTGGGTTGAGAAACAATAGAGAATAAAACCTTTTTTTGAATTTCTTATCCCAACCCAAGTTTTCATTGTTTTTTCTTTCCAGTTTTATCTTCCTTCAAAAGGGTGTACATTTGTGAAATTCAATCATTGTCTCTATCTTCTATTTTTGTTTTAAGCAGTGATATTTGATTTTGTATTCTATTTTTCAGTCTTTCTTTTCTAAAATTGAACAATTTTTTTTACTTGATAACAAAATACAAAATAAGAAAAAGGAAAAAGATTTCCCCTTGTAATTCCTTTGTTGTGGATAATATTTTGCTTTTTAAGTTCAAACGCATGCCTTGTTTTTGTAAACCTGTTTGCAAATCTCTTGCCTTTCTTTTTAACTTTCTTTTACTCAATGCCAAAACAACTCAGATATCAGTTGGTTTGATGTTTTATTGCTGATACAGAGGCGTAGCTGAAGATTAGGGGGGCCCGGGGTCTTGGCTCCTTGAGGCCTCCCTCCAACATTTAGTGCAGTGGTTCCCAACCTGGGGTCTGCAGACATTGTATAATGTTAGTATAAATGCAGTAGGAACTACTATTCATAAAGCTTTTGGGGGCCCTTCCATTGGGAGCCATGGGGGCAATTTTAAATCACCACCCTCCAGGCCCCTCACTCAGCTACGTGCCTGTGCTGATATTTTGTTATTTTAATTTCTCTGTTTGCACTTTTTATTTTGTCATTTTCCCCCTTTTTTTCTGATTCTGTTGTAAAGAACTGACTTTCCCAGTTTCCTTTTTACTTGTTGAGTTTTTTTTGTCTTCAAGCCAGCCTGACATGTCTGACATGAATGGAATTAGATAAGAAAAGCACATCAGAACATGTTTGATTTAACAAAAAATTACTAATTGCATTGTAAATCAAGTCATAAAATATAAATAAAATAAAAATAAAAGGTTTTAATCTAATTCAAGCATCATCATTGAATTAAAATAATACAGGGTGTTTGTAAAAAAATGCAACATAAAAAAGGGAAGTAATTCTTTAAAAGAAACTTATCAGTTGTGTCCAATAAATTTAAAGTCAGTTGATTGGCTGATATGCTTAGCTGAGAATGTAGCTAAGTGTATCAGCCTATCAGCTAACTATATATTTAATTTATCTTTATTATCAAAAATTTGGATAAAATGACATTAATTGGCATTGAAGTGTAATTATTCAACTATAACTTGATTTAAAATGTATATATCGGTAACAAAGAGCCTAGGTGCCAAATGTAATATGGTTCTTTCAGTTGCAATTTTGCTCCTACAATGTATGTATGAATCAACATACAGTAATCTCTTGTTCTAACAGCACTCCTTCTAAAGGCACTATTTAATGATACACATGTTCTAACGGCATGTTTGTTTTTATATTCTCGCAAGACGATTGTCGCAGTTTAGTTTGCAGCAACAGCACATGAAGATTTTAGTGCATTATTTTAAAAACTAAAATTAGTATACCCTTAAAATAATGCCACCTAAAGTGACATGGGGCATTAGACTGCGAAAGGGTAATAAAAAGTAATTTTTGACTTTACTCTTTTGGTTTCCCATTATTAATACACTTCCTATAAAATCCATCCGCTATAACGACAAGTTCATTATAACGGCACTCTTAAATCCCTGAGGGTGCCATTATAAGGGGAGTCTATTTGTACATTGCAAAAGAATCAAGTTGTTTTTGATGACTTGTAATTTTTTATCATTCTAATATAGATATTTTATTCTTTTGTTTATAAATTCTGGACTTTTGTCTTTTCTCTCTCACTACGTATATTTCTTTTTTATTAGTTTCCTAATTGTTTTCAAATTCCTATACATTTCACTTCCAATATCCACTTATACTTGTTTGTACTTGCACAAAAAAATTTAATGTCTAATTTTGTCTTGAGAAAAAGATTTAGATATATATATTTTTTATAATTTGATACAAAGCAAACACTTGAGTTTTTGAAAAGATGAAAATGGAAGACTGTAACTGAGAAATATTTTTTAAAAATACAGAAAGAAATTCAGTCGATTTTTAGAAACGTATAATAATTACTTCTTTTCTCTCTTCTTCTTCCATGTCTCTGTAAATTATTTGTTCTGCTTGGTGACATTTTTAAAGTGACAAGGGAGATAACTCTGTTGCTCTACATTGGACGGTGAAGCAAAACAAATGAATCGGTGCTTTTGTTGGGTTTTTTTTTATATACGGCCATTTTTTTCATAAATCTTTTTTCATCTATTTATGATTAAAACCAAGCGGCTTGTTGGAGAGAGCTTGGATTTGTGAGAATGCAGACATTTTTGTTTGTATTTCCTCGACATAGCTTCGTTTATAGTCAAAATGGAAGACTCGTTTATAGTCAAAATGGAAGACTCGTTTATAGTCAAAATGGAAGACCCTCCAGACTGCAGAACGAAGAGGAAATAATTTCACCCTGACACGTTCTGTTTCTCTCCTTCTCCTAGCCTACCTGCTGCTTCGTATCTCCATTTTAACTGACTTAGAGATTTGATTCCTTTTGGTTTTTCTGGGTATTTTTTTCCCACTTTAGAGAGATCAGTTTCAAGAATTACAGAAAGATAACCGGACGTTTGGCCGCGCACATTTCGACCTGGACCTTTTGGCCGCGAACGTTTCGATCGCGAACGTTTCGGCCTCGTTTTGTTTTCAAAGCCGAAAATGACTATCTAGATGTAATTTGAAATGAAATAGAATCATAACATCTATGTACAATACTATGTTTGTTGTTTAGTGTTTAATAAATCTTATTTTTAACTTGTTAAAGCTAATTTTTGTTTATTTATCTATTTTTTTATAAAAGGCAAATAAAATGAGTTAAGATTCGTTTTTTACCAAATGGCTAAAAAATTAGGAAAACAATTTTTTCTTCAGTAATTTTGTATGAGTGTGAAAATTTAACACCTGTACACATTCGATATTAAAATGGCACATAAATAAACAGAACTAAGAGAATTCATAAAGAAAAAACAGAAGTAAATACATAAATTATATATATAGTCATTTTCGCCTTTAAAAAATAAAACAAGACTGAAACGTCCATGGTCGAAACTTCCAAGGCTGGAATGTCTGCAGCCAACACATCCTACAACCAAATTTCCGTACAAAGAAATAACTATGCACTTACATAGGAATACATGGATTATATCCAATTCAAATATTAATACAAGAAATACATGGATTATATCCAATTCAAATATTAATACAAGAAATACATGGATTATATCCAATTCAAATATTAATACACAAACTATTCATGTGGGCGTCTTTTCACACGCATTTACAAGTCCATATACACAAACATCTATGTATAAACACACACACACACTCTTCTTTATATACACATATTGCAAGATATGAAAATTAAACATAAATGAATAATATAAAAAATGCATGTACATTTGTACAGTTACATGATATTATTATACAAATTAATTTAACACATACACACTCCTATTCAGTCAAAAATATAGTTGCACAAATTCATTTACATATACAAAAGAAAATCCTGCCAATGGAGATATTTATCAGTACATAATTTAAAAATAAAAAACCAGTGAACAAATGCCCAGATAATGTTTGAAAAATTATGTCTGCCATGTATTATCCAACTTATTAACAACTTCGAAATCTATAAGTTATAAAATTTGTTAAAATCTGAGTTATGTCCATTTAAACTGCAGATATTAGTTAACAAAAATATTATTATTATTATTATTATTATTATTATTATTATTATTATTATTATTATTATTATTATTATTATTATTATTATTATCAGATTATTTATTAATACTTGATAATTTACAATAATTTCAATCAAAACTGATATATTTTTATGTTAGCAGTAAAAATATTAACTATCATTTTAGTATTTGCATTTTTAGACATGAATGATAATCAATTACAATTATATTTAAATAATTATTTTTAACTAATTAGTATAATTAAATATCATTAATAATAGTAATCAGTATTTTGATTATTATAGTCATTACTACAAATACTTTTCCAACTTTTGTTCGGACGATCCAATCTATTCTTCTCATCTTTGATGATAAAACAATGTTTAGAAGAGAAGGAGAGATTGGATTGTCCAAACAAAAGTTGGTATGTTAATGACTCTTCTCAAAGTTATAGACAAAAATACTTTTATTTAACCATTAATATATGATAGCTATTAGAAAATAATAATAATGATGATGTTGATGATGATGATAACACATTAACTCTTAAATTCATGGACCGCTTTTAACTGCTTGTAATTGACAGTGGAACTCTTCAATGAATAAAATTTAGAATAATGGAACTTTTCTGGGAATTGAATAGACAAAAAACAAAAAATTCCCCCAATTGTTCAAAGGGGGATAATTTCAACCAGGAGTTATTTCCTTTGAAAAATTTCCCTTAAAACATTTTAGGAATTTAAGAGTTAAATAATGATTATAGTAATAATGATTATTTCACAAATGACTTAAATAGTGAAACAACAGCAGCAGATGAAGCTTCACAGAGTTTTGAATTTGGAGCTTAGAAAAACCTGAATGAGCTTTTGAGGTTTTTGAGCTGCAAAAAGCTTTATACCTAAAAATAAGAAAAAATGATTTTTTTTAATAACTCCAACCCTAAAAAAAATATTGTTCAAATGAAAAACAGAAGAAAAATGGAAAATTTAAGTAGACAAAAATAAAAATAAAATTTTAGCAGACAAAATAAAAATTTCAAAATTGTTTCATCATTTTTCTTGTCACAGACAGATTTAATCCATCCTCCTTTTTTTTTTATTAAACATTGGGGACCTTTTTCTTCTCCTTCCCGGCATCAGTATCTATTTTTTGAAACAATAATAAATAAATGTTTTCTACTGTTCAGGGTTATCTTGATGGCATGGATTTAAGGTTTTTGGCTTCATTGTCATTTCATAAATAGTGATTTATTTTCTACAATTTGAGAAAGGTTGATTCCTAGTTTCCGTGTATAAAATGGAGCTAACTCCTGTTAGCCTCAAAGTGAACTAAGGATTATCTCCCCTATCAAAGAAAAGTAGAAGTAAATACATAAATCATATTAGAAAATATAATGGGAGCATTCCCTGATCTTTCATTTTCAACTGGTGATAATTCCATGATTTGAACTACAGATTTTCAGTCATTAGCAGAAAAAAATTATTTTAGATAATGAAGAAAAAAAAACAAGTTTTGTATTTGCTATGAGTGTCACTCAGTTATTATTCAAAGGTATAGAAAATGAAATAAAATTTAATATCTCCTACTATGAGAAACAATTACTTACAAAAATATACATTCTTTTTGAAAATGACTTGCAGACATGAGAAAAATATTTTTTCCCAAAGGAAAGTCAACATTATCTAAGCCATTGTCCAACTTAACTTATGTACTTTAGTTACGAGTACATTATTATTTCATGCCCACAGATGTATGTTAATATGCTAAAAAGTAATCATTGACACACGCACACATTTTCACACATGCATCAATGTATACATGCACACATAAACTAGAAAATATGCACACATTGATATAAACAAAAACACATGTAGAGCTAGAGCCTATATTCCTTGAAGTAACTGCAAGTGTGATTGTGCCATAGTTTAGCCCCGCCAAACCTTAATGAAAGCACAAAAAATTATTACCAAAACATTTTTCCCAACCTTCACAAGGGAAATAACCGAATACATCAAAACTTTACAAATGGCGGAAAGTAAGGGTCTGGTTTTAGCATTATAGTTACATCGTAAATTGAACCCCCACCTCTAAAACCTTAAAAAAACTGTATGTAAGCACAATACATGATATTAAGACACACCATGATGATATCTCAAAAACTGTAGGAGGAGATTCTACACAAAAAAAATGAGTGGAATAAGAATAATTAAAGAAACAATGAAATACATAGTGTTCTTGCAGCACATGCGCAATCACACTAATAACATCTACATAAACTCTGTTTAACATCAACACACACTGATGTCTATAAAAATCTCTCTCTCTATATAATAATAATAATATCCACATGGACACCCACATGCCTACAGAATAGACATGCACAGACACTTACAGATTTAAACCTCTTATTTAAACTCCATGTACATCTCTCACTCGTATATCTAGAAAGATAATGTTGGCTCAAGAATGCCAGAATTCAAATGAATACTTAGAAATATGTTCACTGACCAAGCATCCATACACTTTATGAAAACACAATAATGCACACAAATATATACATACTTATACAATTATAGTTTAATAATGCATGGGACAACATATCTCTGAATATTAGTCTGTGTGTGCATGTAAGTGTGTGTGAAATGTGTGTGTGTGTGAATGATTTGTAGAAACACTTAACGTTTCTCTCAGAGGCATAGCTGATGGGGCGGGGAGCTATTTGAAAAATTCCCCCATGGCCTACAATGAGGGGGAAGACACCCAAAAGCTTTATAAATAGAAGCTCATCTATTGCATTTCTACTGACAAATCGCAGTGAATGTTGTAGGGGGCCACTCAAGGAGCCAAGCCCCCCGGCCCCCGAATCCCCAGCATTACCTCTGGTTTCTCTGTACATTTTCCTCATCAGTTCAGATTGGGCAATATTTCAGGAGGTTCCACATGAGTTTGTGAATTGTCCAAATAATAAAGTCTGGAATTTCCACCATCACTTTGGCTGGTCAATTTCAATGTTTCTCTAGTCATAATCTAGCAAGCAATATTA
>VCCN01000654.1:368732-380923 GCA_006491835.1 Architeuthis dux
ACATAGCAGTACAGCAATACACTGTGGGAATGAAGGTCCCTTTTTTACGTAGTTTCCTCTTAGACTTCTCGAGAAATAACAGCGTACCTACATGGTTCACCTCAAGATAACACGCTGTATACTAGTGTACGTTATGAATGTGTCTGTAATAAAAGTTCAAAAACTAATCTCGCAGACTATTGATCATGAGTTCGATTCTCACCCGCTGTCAGACTAGTGTGGCCTTTTGTCAGATTAACGTTACCTTTGCCAGAATCTACTTAGTCTGTTTGTCAAATGAGGTCAGCAAAGTAGTTTCGCAAACTATTGCTCGTGCAAACTATTGCTCGTGCAATGTATTCTCACCGACCGCCCAACTAGTATGGTCATGTGCCACACTAACCTAAGCATATTGCCTACATGTTAACTGAACGTTACGTATTATATTTGAATAACACATGTCTTAATTCAGCGGCCAGCGTGTAATAATTAGCAACCAGCCATCTCTGAAGATATATCCCACACTGTAGGTCTGGTTGGTATCATCTAATAAGCCACAGTTAAGTACACGGTAGTACTAATGATATGTTATACATGATAATATATATTTGGTTTTATAATCGCATCGTCTATTGAGAACACCCTCGATTCTAATTAGATAATCTGACTATTAGAACATGAGGGCTGATTGATTGAAAAATAAAAGTCCAAATGGGTCTGATTCTGGGAATATTTGACAATTAAAAACTCGGATGAGGATATTATTCGAAAAATATGATTATTTACATAATTCACTTATAGAAATGATTCTAACACATGTATATTATAATACGCTGATGTCCGTATGTCTGTTTGTGCTCGAGTGGGTTTGTTAACGTAACACAGCTAAAACAGCTAAATTCGTTTAGTGCAACACCGTTAAAATGATCTACTTTGAAGAAAAAAGCAATTCCCAGGCCATCGGCACCCGAGTAATTGATTCATACATTTAAACAAATACATATGTCCAGGGGAGATAACTTCAGCTATATAAACTGCAAATTACAGTCCTTTATAAGAATATAAAACAGATTAAACAAAGTATTAAAATCTAAATTCTACAAATAGAACGTGACTTGAGTTAAATTGATGCAAAGGGCGGCTTTTAACCGAATTCACATACATCCCATTTCTACCGTAACAAATTACAAAAAAGGCAGAAACGGATATGCTTTAATCGCTTACTTGTGATGATACCAAATGTATATTTGGAAAAGTATGGAGACAGATGCCACTTGTATTGATTCAACTCGAATATGACTCTTTCTGCGGGAGCCACGACCTGCAATATTCTTGCAAAATATACCCTCAAAATATGTCTTGGTTTTTAAAAATAAAGTTTTTTGTTTCAGCAACTAACATTAATCTATCGTAATTAGTGATTATCCCCGCTTATCCAACGGCTTAATTTGTCCGAATTGTACATAGTTGTTCCCGAATTACACTGCTTTGTCTGAAATCTGATGCTGTTTGCCCGAAATGTGGCGGTGGATGCATTTATACTCCTAGAGTCCAGTGTTGCCAATTCAGACAATTCCCAGATGCGAAAATAGGTCCTCTGCAAGGGAATGGGTGTACTTTAGCAAAAAATATATAATAATGACAATGTTGAGTTAAACAATGAAACAACCACAAAACAAAAAATGACGAACTTGTTTTGTGAACTCAATTATCATATAAACATTTTGTTTTAGCATTTCTATTGGCTACAATATAACCTTGATAGTCAGAGTAATTGTTAGAAAATTGCAGGCAACGTATCGTGATGTTTGTGCGGTGAGACGCTTACATACGTTTTGAAGGCGGCGGAATAGGAAACTGTTTGTAATGATTGCAGATTCAAGTACTGTGTCTTTATTAATTTAGAGGTTCCGGAGATGCTATGAGATAATGTTTCAAAATGTAGAATCTAGGCGGTCTGGACACATCAACACACATACACCCACACACATAGACACATATACACACATACACACACACAGATACGCATACAAACACACATGGCTATAAACATGCAAAAGTAGATCGATACAACTATTTCTTTCATATGATAACGATAGATAATCGTTACAAATAAAGACAGATTATGAAAACATTAATACACAAACTGGGAAATGAATTTAAATCAAAGATGAAGCAACATCTAACAAATTGAATGCTTCCAAAAATCGCAAACCAGAATCGGAATGAAGATCCCATAATGTGACACATGCTGGTTATAGAATCAATGGCATGCACTCTTCCATCTATAAAAGTATCGTTCAATACATTAGAGACTTTTGTAGACCATGTGAGACTTGAAAAAATATATATGGATGTTAAATTGATTTGACTGTTTTGTTAACCTTTGGTGTTTCGGGAAATTAAGTTATTGATTGTATCCCGTCTTTTATTTATTCAGTCTTTTATGAATTCAATTGTGGATAATAACAGACAGAAATATGTTTCCCATAAGTATAGTCCGATCTAAAATACAAAGCAATAATGGCGCACTTGACAATTGCAATACGTGATACATTTCCAATGATCAACTTATATAATGTTTATCGCATCAGACTATAGGTCACAAGGTTATACTTTCTTATTCATTTCAGATGTATAGATGTAGAGGACATGACAAATAACAGTTTATCTACAAGGTTGACTTTAAGGTTACTTGTTGTAAAACACGTTATATAGGTGTTTGACAGCTCGTGAGTTCGATTCTTACCGGCTGTCCAAATACGTGTGCAAGAATAATCTAAGCATATTGCCAATGTATTAACAACGTTAATTATTATATTTAAATCACAACATTGCATTATTCAGTAACTAGTGTAAGATAACTAGCAACCGGAGTCTGTCGAGCCCCATCTCACTTTGCATATTCGTGTGTTACGATATAGTAAGCCACCTGTTTTATTTATTTAAAAGGGTAATTATATACATGGTTTTACATTCTTATATTCTAATGAAAAGGTCATCGGTCTTAATTCGATAAGCTGGTGATTAGTGTACGAGGGCAGATTGATGGAAAACTAAACATCCACATGAATTTGATTTGAGGAAATTTTCATGAAATATTGATTCAAAAAATAGGATGAGGATATTAATCTGAACAATTGGATGAATGTAGGTACTTACATTACTCACTTGTAGTGTGACCTTTTTTGTTTTTCGATCTATCTACTTTTGAGTCAAGCACCCATCTTTGGGAAACCCTGTATTCTAGATCGAATTATAAATGATTGTAACACATTTAAATAAAAACCATTCATACTGTAACTAATTACAGGAAGACTAAACGGGATATGCTTAATCACTTACGTGTGATATGCCAGATGTTTTATTTAAAGGAAAAGATGCCACGCATATTGTTTGAACTAAAATTCTTCGTTACCAGCGTCAGGCACGACCGGCAACATTCTGAAAATATACCCCCATGTCGTGTTTTATTTAGCAATGAGGTGATTTTCTAGACCAGGGAAATTAAAGATACCGACCTTATTGCCCACCCGTTACTACGAGGGTGGATCAATAAATCCGTAGCCTTACACAATTATTAGCTGATTGCGAACAAATATGTTCACTGCATAATGTTGGATCGCTGTGATTAAGAGAGAAGCGTTCTGTTAGGTGCATTGAGAATGAAGGAAAGCATGTTGAAAAATAAATGTTTCCTGTGTAAAATAAATAGTTAATATATAACATATACAGCATTAATATATTTCATCCAAAATATTTCACAAGAATATTAAACCCAAGAGATACTTGTGTTTGGTCTTTACAAATTGAAACGGAACCAGAAATCCCTGATAAGAATAACTCAGGGATATTTATAATGACTGATAATTTCACCAGCCGATAAAGATGAAGCATAACATCAGCTATTGTTCGAGATCAACATACGCAGAAATGTTCTTATAAAACTCAGCCATTGAGTACACGGAGACGTGTCTCAAAATAACACATCAAATTGACGAATTGAATATAAAAGATCTTCAAAGTGTTAATCGAAGTCTGATTGCCGTACGTCAAATTTCGAAGATATTCCAGTTGTTTTTGTTCTTCTGTTTAATTGGAGTCTGACGCACAAGGCCGAGAACTGGATTTCTGTTAAAGAAAACTGGTGCGGTCGAAAACAGAGGATTAGGAAGAGAAAAGAAAAAGGAAGGTAAAACAAAATGATTGTTTCCTCTGTGTTCTATGTTGTTTACAATATAGTATTACACCGTCAAATGTAATGTTATTATTGTTCCGCAAAATGTCATCAACCATCTGATGACCCGATACGTCAGTCAAACGACGAGTCTTGTCTAGACGTTAACGGCAAAACATACTGTTTCAATATAGACAACCTTTTTTACATATGTCACATATAATTAGCTTACCATAGCTATAGTGCTTCATGGGAATACAGAGAAAGGAGATAGAGAGAGAGATAAAGATAAAGATAGGGAGGGAGAGAGAGTGGGGTAACCATAAATGGATGTTTTATCTTTATTTGCTCTATTGATTTTCCATAAAAAGGCGCAATGTTCGACACTTACACAGGCCCATGGGAGGGGAGGGGTGCATCGCGCCGGGGTCTGGATTCCCAAGGGGTCCGGGTGTTTGCCTATCGAAATTTCTAAGTCGATACGATATGTTCGTTAATGAAATAGGTTGACTCTATCGTTTACAGACATCCTAAATACGTTATAGCATATGCTTAATGGACGCGGGTGATTGGGCAGTGTGTGGGTGTGGGGATGCCTTCTAAAATGCCTGGTATGTACGGAAATGTAATATTAAGGAATAAATAGCCCACCTATTACAATAGTGCCTTAGTCCACTTCAAAGTATTCCCATCTGGACCTTCCACATCCGAAAGTCCATTCTACTTGTCAAAACCCTTTCGGAAACATCAGCAGTTGCTTCGTCGCGTTTTTTTAAATCTCACCCAGTGCCTGATATCTCTTTGTAAAAAGCCAGAGGTCCTAGTCTGACACAAGGCCACAGATGTCGAGAACAATGAGGGTATACTGTTTTATAATATTAGCTTAATGGCAACACACTCACGGTATTTACTGTTGCGTAATCATGCTGATATGCAGGCGTGCTGCAATCACGAGGATGAAGAATAACGAACTGATGAATGTTCATGTGTGATGAGGACAAACTGCTTATTCCTTCAAAGAATGGGTACTCGCATCGGTGGACCGAAACATAATTATAAACATTAACATTGCATCAAACACATAGTTTCGATAATTGGGAGATAGAGAAGAGCGAAGATATGTTTATTTTGTCGCTAAGTATCAAGTGTCTTCTTCTTTACTTTCTTCATCATGCGCGACTAGGCGCTGGCACGGGCCTGAAAATATATATCTCCATGGCATTGTGGCTAACTCTTAACTCCTATTTCAGAACCATATTTATACTCAATTACCATCGTATCTTTCTATTTCTTTTTGTTTACACATATACTGCTTCCTCATCACTTCCTGTCCAAGCTCCCATATTCTTTAAATTGTTCTTTCTTTATTTCCGCTTCTCTTTTGTGTATACTAATGTCTGTCTCCCTTAGTTCTGCCATCACATGTTTCAATTCCGCCACCGTTTATTTAACTTTTTCTTGGATCCTATAATTTCCCATACCATAAACCAGTCTTAGTTTCCACGACTAGCCTTTTCTAAATAAACTACACAGGTTCCTCTTTGTCGGTGTCTGGTTTAGCTGTTTATCTAAGAATCGTCCAACATACATACACATATAGTTATATAGACACTCTTTAATGTTTGTTCACACGCGAGTATACGTACACACATATATAGTTATATAAGAAACCATATATACACACATTCGCTCTTTCTTATCAGTCCCCGGGTTTTCTATTCTTCTCAAACGAGAGATTAACGTATGTAATATAGTAAAACGAAATAAATACACTATTAATGTAATGTTATTTATTTATTGATTAACCAAAGCAAACATCATTCATTAAGAGAGAGTTCGTCTTTGCCTCATTGGATCTGTTTTACAGGCATCGATTGTGAAAGCCGTTCCTTTAACCGATTCATGTCTACATTTCCCTCTAATCAAACACATCTGTCTGTGAGGTTGATTGGCATCAATTCAAACCTGAAAATTAAGCAAAATCCATGGGCATCAAGTTACATACTGAGTGACATGTAATTACAAAGTATTAAGAGTACTCATTCAGAGATGACTCAATGACACGAATAGAGTGTCCACGGATTGACTAACGGGTGGGGAATGTGGTTTTGTAGTCCCTACTGGCAACTGCAATTGCTATTCGAAACTAGATAACAGCTTACTTGTTTCGTTGTTTTTTTCTTCCTGCTATACTTTAGACATCAGGATGAACAGCCTGCCTCTTGGCTGAGATAGTTGCTAGTTTTCATCTCCATCTCCCCCTTACCTTGTGTCGGTGTTCGAACCAATGGACAAATGTGGATGGTGATCTTCAAGGCAGTAATGTTTTTCCTTGTAATATTGGCGCAACACAATCGTCTGATCTACATATACTTTCCTAGTTGTTCTTCTGTTGGACTAGGCCAGACGTATATAAATCCATGTGTCGGGGTCTGTTAACGATTAAAGGTTACGGCCAAAACGCGTTGGATACATCGGTCCTCGTACGATCGCCGAGGTTAAACAATGTCCAAGCTCGTCAGTACCTGTGTGGGTGACCGTCTAAGTATACCAAGTGATGTTGGCAGCTGGAAACTATATAGAGATGCCCCATCCGTGGCGATCCTCATATCTTCATAGATGATCTTCATAGGAGGTGACCGATCTCTACAATACGATCTATACTGAAGCCACCGATCCACCCTCTCCCTAGCTTAGTTTACCCTCTAATTGGCCTGGCTGATAGTGACCAGAAAGTAATAAATGTTAACGATTTAATTTAATGACACATGAAATATTCACATCCAATACATTCCAAGCAGTTTCGACTTAAAAGCTTCATAACGAAGTTAATACTTATGAAGGGTATCATTGAAATGTCCGTGTGTTGCATACGACATTAGTCATTTACTCAGCTTAAGTTAGTCTGACACAGGTCTACAGTAGTGAGGCAACTGTGAAGATCGATCCCGCGGCATATTGTAATAATATCTGTTGACAGCACACTAATTCAGTATAGTATAATATTGTTTTGAGACACATCGTCATTAACACCAATCCAATGCATTATCGTCATGCTTCCTTCTTGGCCAGTGGTCGTTTTCTTACTGGTGGGACTTCGGAGATACAAAAAAACAGCATTTGCTTTTCAGTTGTTGAGTTCTCGCTTTATTCAATTTGTTTTTGTTTGAGAGAGACTTAGAGGTTGAACAAGGGATGGGGTTTCTTCATCAGTCAAATTGTTTGTACACGGTACGGTCAGCAGGACCCATTTGCATATAGCTAGAATCCGGGAGAATAAATTGTTACTTGCCAACGCTACAATGTGGAATTGGTTCTTCTGAATGGTGAACTGAAAGAAGAAAATAACTTGTCTGGGCAACGAAGTCGACCGGTGATGTTGTTACATGACAACGCCCGTCTTCTTCTTTCTGATTATCATGTATTTATCTCTATGAGCCGTCCCTTGTCTTGTCCCCAGTTCCGATAATTCCAATTTCTCAAAGATTTCCTCGAGGAATAAATCCAATCAAGACCAGAATCGTCGTTTAATGATTGAATACACAATTTCCTTAAAAGGTGGCGACAACTAATGAAATGCCGGGGGATATATGTCGATGTTGGATTTATATGAATCTAATCTTCTCTTTATATGAATAAAACATCAGCATTATTTGACATCTAATTTCCTCGACACTTCCAAATAATCCTCAATATTCACACCGATCTTTCATACTATACATTATAAGCATGCGTTAGGTGCCTGTACTTACCTGGTGATCATGGGTCAACCCCTGTGTCATGCAGTGAAAATCATGTAAAATAATAGTTCAATGAAAAAATAAAAAACCGGCATCACAACTACGAATTAACTCGGAATAATTAATTGATATAAGATACAACCAAATAAACGCACTAATCAAGGTATATATGTGTATCATTTTCAGGGTTAACCTTTGACATAAAGTGGGTCAACGAAATTAACGCCTGTAACTCCCATTGCGACGACTGACTGTGGCGAATAATATATGATGTTTGTTTCGCATAGCGAAGGCAGGATTTACAATGCCTTCACTCTCAGATAATATATGTGGGTTTTTATGTTGGCCGCGACCCGTCGCTGACTGACATTATTAGGTCTATTTTATACGGAATTCGAAAGACACATTAGATGTATACCTAATATGAAAATAATACTGCATCTGTCCCATAACAATCGATACATTTAGTCTAGTAATACTGTATGTAAGTGTAACAACTATTATTCTCACGGTCAGAAAAAGTGAACAAGAATAGAGTTCGTTTCCCAGAATTAGCGGGTCGGAGTGGTGAACACGCGCTCACCCTGAGAAGCCCGTGTGGAGCTAATTAGGCTAAATACACTTAAGCTTTCTCAGCATGTTTTCTCTCACTGTGAGATGATACCCTTTTTCCTCTCCGAGGGCAAAATGTTAAACCCGGTTTTCGCTTCATCCTTATCTGTGTATCACTGCACCTGGTAACTCCACGTATGCATGTTAATAATAACACGTCAATATGATACACTAATAACAATGGAGAATCCCTGGCCTGACTGCACTCTCCATTGCTAACCATAGTGGTATCCCAGCAATGCAGCAATGCGGCAGTGTGCAGTGTGCAGAAAACGTCGGATGCGAATTTTTACATGCAGCCTCAGCTGGAACACGGACTGTCCACTAACTCTGTTCTGTATGTTGATGATTGCTTTACATCCTCCTTGTGTTTACTATTTGTTACGTTATTTTGCATACCTAATTTGTTTTGCACGTTAACACTCTGTGGATTAAAACAGAAATTAGATTAAAGCCATAATAATTTCATAATTGATCATCAGTATATTGAATACGTTCCTGGGCAATCCTTGAAATTAATGAGGACAATATGACAAGAGCTTCCTGTAAAAACAACTTTTCCCTAAACCTGTATAGTCCTATAAGTATTTATGTTTGTTTCGACCGAAGCCTTCAAGTATCTGGACATTATTGGTAGAATTAGCATCGACTCCTCTCCAATCATCGATACCCGTCTATTTGTTTTGATTTATTTGGTTTCCCAAGACACGTTTCTTTGGAATAATGTTGTCGAAACCCAAGGATTTACACAGTCGATGACAACCACTTCAATGGGAATTCAAGGTATTTCCATTCATTCCCTTCGTGAGAAAGCTTTACAAATAATCGACGATGCATTTCAATTGCAGTGGACATATGAATTAATCTACAGTGCCATGACTTACGTAATTAGACACCGTTATTTGACAAAGATGTTTACATTTGATGAGATTATACACATTAATTAGAATATCAAGAAACTTAACCGCACAGTCATTCACAATGCCGCCTACTACAGAGGCTCTGAGAATATCAGATTTTTAATTATTGGTTGAATAGCATTGGGATTTTGTATTTCACTCTCAACTATGAACTGTGGCTCGTCCATCTTGTACTGTGCCGTGCGATGAGAAATATCCGAAAGTATGATAGTTGGAGCGCCAGAAGAAAGCCACTCCTGAAACAATTTTGGATGATATCATTTCATACCATACGGCTGAAAAGAGGTGATACTGGTAGGTGTTAAAATATATCGAGCAACCCGGTCTTATGAATATGGCTGGGTCAATTTGGATTGTGAAATAAATAAAATACAAAGAAAATATTTTATAAATGTAAACAAAAGTCAGAGCTGATATGTTTGATGTCTGAAGAAAATGAAAGATGTTAAGATTTGCTCATGCCAAATCGACAGATTTCCCTTTGCTAAAATCTTCTCAATTGTTCAGATCTGTGAATAAATAGATACATATATACACATCGGTACATGGATCTGAGAAGAGTTAATCACACACACACACACACACACACACACACACACACGCGCGCGCGCATACACCTACCAACCCATACATACACACACACCCACTTACGCACACACGGCCACATGCACACACAAGCGACAGATGTCGCTTTGCTTAAAATGTTCTCGGATGTTTAGATCTTTGAATATGTATATACAGATCAGTACACACACACGCACATAAACACACACGCACACAAACACACACGCACGCACACATACACACACACACGCGCACACATATACACTCAAATGTAAAACTTAAGCTATAACTACCACATTTTCTGTAGACACCCTGGTGCAGGTTTTCAGCGAACAGTTTTTGAAACACCCTCCTCCTAAAAGATAATAAGTTTCCATTGGTCGGTTCGATTTACAATTTATGTTAAATCGTTCCCTTATTTTGCTTTCGGCTGCGTTCATACATACCTAAAATATTACTATCTTACTATAATTCACCAAGTGTCCGTCTGTGTTAGCAAAGATCACGAACAGCTAGAGCTATCGTCACCAAATGTTCTCTGTTCACTACTGAGACGCCGGAACATTTTCTGTGCATATTAATTTTTGAAAATTCAGAAATAAATAATAACCTGGGCTCTCGCTGATAATAATGATGTGATTTCCATGTATCTGTAAATCTATATATTATTAAAAGTCTGATTCCGTTCATCTGTATGTGACCTCTAGGTAGACCAAATAGTGCATTGTAGCCATAGGTAATTAATTCAGCTATATCTAGAAAGCAGTTTTGATATCTTATTAGGACCAGTGGTCCTATTAAAACATTCCACAGGAACTAGCTAGAAAACTCGACCGTAGGGTGGATTATCCACTTAGTATATAAAACAGTATTTTACAAATGAAATAATTGCGCATGTACTATCTGGAAATCGTCCAACTGCCGGAGGCCCCTAGGCTGCAGTCCTCAGAGCCCCTGACGTAATCCAGCACTGAATGGTCACACTTATCAATGTCATCACCTGTTATTGGAATCTTCATGATCGCCATACAAAGACGTCACTTATCTCTTCATCTACCGTGAGACCACCACCTCTAGTAACAACACCCTCGACAGCATTCATTTCCCCGACATTACCACCATCAACACTAACCTCTCATCATTAATCCAATCAATTCCCAGATCCAATCATTTTCATTGACTGTCTCCTCCCTGAATCCGCCTTTCCGTAATTGTCACCTTTACACATGTCAAAGGTGTGACTACAACCACCTTTAGCATTAGGATCATCAACAACCACCTCCTCCTCCATACCCCTAACATTATCTTCATTATTGAATCATTGATCTCTACAATGATATTTATCTATTCCAGGCGCCTACCGTAGCCTGAAGAGGAAGTGTCCGCCGAGACAATTCGCTAGTCTAGTAAGTTCGATAATCACAGATTCCCCCGTGCCAGGAATAGGCAATGGTTGGTAAATAACAATGGGTGCCTATCGTAATGGTATTGGAAACCATTGTTACTGGAAATAAGTTTGATAGTAACTGGGTGCCTCACGGCTGTGGCCTTTATCCAGCACTAACCTACGTTTAGGAAACCTGAGCGTGTGCTACCGTCTGTGTTGTTGAACAACAACGCCTATCCGTTTTTTGGGGGACACGTTGCTACATACAAACAAAGATAGCAAATAATTCTGGCTGGGCCTATTACCCGATGTCATGTTTGACTTTCGTACTTCGTGCATCTCGGACTTTGCTGCGAGCATATCCTCTTCAAGTGACTACTGCATTTCATGTTACCGAATCTGATTGGGTTCTTTTTTCTGTCGATCACGGGGACATGCCAGAAACAAGAACATTTTCAATATATCGTGCCTTTCCCAAGGCGGCGGGAGGGGGCGTAACATAATCGGCAAATCGAGTTCACTTGGCAATAATGCCCTTGGTAAAGGCATGATATTTATGTAATCCCCTCAGCTATGGGCAAATGGCTCTTAGAGCCCTTTGGTCATTGAGACAGTACAACAATCTCAGTCAAGATGTTCCTTCTAGACTAACTGTCCCAAGCGCAGTTACAAGAGGAGAGTGGGCCGTGGCGGAGGGGTCAAACTAACGGGCAGTATTTGAATGAAATCAGATAGATAGTTTAACAACAACAAATGATCGGTCACCTACGACCTAGGATCTTGCTAGCATCGTCCCACTTCATAAGCCATGC
>VCCN01000656.1:145271-156259 GCA_006491835.1 Architeuthis dux
CCCTTCTCAAAACTATAGAAAATATCAATATCACCAATGTTCTTTAATTCACCCCTCGACGAGAGCTGATTCCGTGGTCAGATTACCATCTTTAAATTGTTATTTACCTCTGCTACCAAAGCTGGAGAGGTATATGTATTACCCGATGTATTTCCGTCTGTCCACACGATATCTCTAAAGGTTCCCGGTCAATTTCAATGAGATCTTGTTGAAGGGTGAGCAATAACAAGAAGTTTTTAAATTTTGGAGTGGATCCATACACAGTTACCTCCTCTACATCGTAGCTATCTGTCCGCACCATACAATATCTCCAAAGATTCGCCATTTGTCCATACAATATCTCCAATAATTCTCAATGAATTCCAATGGAATTTTGCGGAAAAGTGGAAAATAGGCAAGAAGAAGAAGAAGAAAAAGAAGAAAAAGAAGAAAAAGAAGAAGAACAAGAACAAGAACAAGAACAAGAACAAGAACAAGGAGAACAAGGGCTAGAACAAGAACACGCCTTTATTTAAGAAAACGCCTTTATTTAAGAAAATAAAATACATTCAAAAAACGTGCACTGTAAGTGGGGCGTGGTCTTACCGTAAAAGTATTCTTCCGCCAACCTCCCCCTAAAAGTAGTAACAAACTTATTTACTTTAATAATTACTACATTAAGAAAGAGATGGATAAGAAGAGAATGAGAGTAGATAATGAACAAAACAAAGTAGATCGGTTCCAAGATCCCACGCGGATGGTGAAATCATGGATAATAGCGAGAAAAGTATCAACAAATTTATTTACTTTAATAATTACTACATATCTGTAGAAAAACACAAAAAAACGCTCAAATTATTAAATTTAAGCAAAAGGCAATTAGCTTCAGTAATTTGTATAAAGTCTCCCAATAAAAGCATTAATTTACGAATAGTTTAATGAATAAGACACTAAATCAGAAAAAAAACCTCACCAGGAAGATTTAGGTTATATTAACGCTCCAACCAGAATTGAGAATAAACACTTGGTCTACTGTTGAAATAATACATAATTTTTACATTTTCGTTTAAAGGTTGGCACTGAAATATTGTTTTATATCAATGCATTTAGAAATTCATAGTTCTTAACTTAGTTCTAGCAAATGGGGGATCAATATTAATATTAAGTCGATTAAAGTGATTAGGTTTTGGGGAGGATCCATGCACGTAGTGACAATGGCGTTGGCAGAGGTATGCGCTCTCTGAGTGCTACCTAGTTAGATTTTTTTCTTTTTCTTTAGAAAGATTCAGTATTCTTTGATTATTTTCCTCATTCTTCCTCTTTTTTCTTTCTTTTTGCGAGACCTGTCTTGTTACCAAGGCAACCCAAGAGCAATTAAACCGTGAGATTCTGATCCCCACTACTTCCGCGTTATCGTTATAAATTTCCTTCTTCGAATTAGTCTCCCGCATTTCAACTGACTTCTGCTTGGGGGAAATTAACATCCTCACATGTCTGTTCCCACGTTAGTCTTTCCTCTATCACCACCACCTCCTCCTCTTCCACCTCCTCATCATTATTATCTCATTTGTTGCTCAGTACTTTCTTCTTGTCTCGATCTTATTTTAGTAGTATTTAGTAAACCCTGGTGTATGTTTTAACTAGAAGGGGGTACAAGGGACTGAGAGGCCACACATATACGGTAGAAGCAAATAGTAGTAGATTGAATATCAGAAAATTCTTTTTTTTAGCAATAGAGTGATGGGACTTTGGAATAGATTACCGGAATATGTAGTGCTATCAACACATGTAAATGATTTTAAGAAGAATTATGATGTTTATTACACCACCGCAAAGGCCCTAGATATTGTGTAAATATGATTGTTATGTGTGCTTGTATATACAAATTGTATACTTTTTTTTACACTAGAATAAAATGTTCTAAAAGCATTTGGTATGAATAGAGACATTCTGAACAGCACCTTGCTAAAGCGTAAAGTATATAACGGCTGCATAATACCAGCCATGACTTATGGATGCGAAACATGGAAACTAACCAAACGAGCTGAAAACCAACTCAGAATAGCACAGAGAGCCATGGAAAGAGCAATGCTAGGGATAACTCTAAGAGAGAGAAAACGATCAAAATGGATCAGAGAGAGGACTAGAGTGAAGGATATTATACAACTAATTAAGCAGCAAAGATGGGGATGGGCTGGTCACCTAGCAAGAAGAGATGACAATAGATGGGGGGAAGACTAACCGATTGGTGCCCATGGGACAGTAAACGCAGTAGAAAAACACCAGATACAAGATGGAGAGATGAGATAGAGAAGTTTGCCGGTAAGACGTGGCAGAGGTTAGCACAATATAGGTCGTCATGGAAAGAGATGGGAATAAGTGGACTTATAACGGCTGATGAAATGTTCTACTGATAGTGATACCGCCTACCAAGTCACAACAAGGACCTCAGACAGTACTTTTCTCAGTATGCGTGCCATACCCCAAAAAGCCAACCGTTGCAGAATATGTATGTCGTAATTGACTGGCGATTGGTCAGAAAAGCTCTTCAGCCACTGGGGAAATGAAACAATAGCTTCAATCGCCATATATATCCAAGTGGATATACCGGATGCTGTAAGCAGCTGGGGACTATGTACAGAGCCACCCGTGGTGATCCCGTTAATTCTGCTAGGACAGTGGTTCCCAACCTTTTCGAGTCATTCCCCACTTTTGTCAATAAGATTACTAATATCCCCCATCCACTTGTTGCAACAAAGAATAATTTCAAATAATAACTTTATTTTGCATATAATTAGACAGCTTTATAATAAGAAGTTTAATATTATAAATTGTACAGCTGCTGCTGTGTATTTGTTACTCAAAGAAAGCAAGCAAAAATAATTAGAACACATCATTTGAAATTCCAATTTATTACAAAACAAAAAAGAATTCTGCTATCGTAACTGATATACACATCAATGTGATCTCGGTTCTGTGGGGGGTTTTTGTGCTCCTTATCCGGATAAGGGACTTTGGAGCGGATCCATGCATGTAGTGACAATGGCGTTGGGTCTATTAGTGAGAGAACACATCTTAAATCCTTTCTCAACTTGGAGCTTATTTCGAGTTTTCGACTTGAGAGATAGAAGTGCAGAAAACCCTATCTCTAGACTGGACTTTTATTTTTTTTACCTAATAGCCTTATTCCCCCCTTGGACTACCCAAATTCCCCACCTGGAATTCCATACCTTGTTGGGAACCGCTGTACTAGAAGGAGACCGAACCCTACACTACGCTCAATAGCACAAGCCAAAGGCCCCCTCCCCTCCCCTGGCCTGCCCTGGCTACGAGCGTCAAGAAATACCAATATCAAATCGCGTGCTACCGCATTCCTGCGAAATACTCGTGCACGTCAGCGACCTGAGGATTTTATATCCACTTAATTTACATGACTTTCCCCTTTTGCTCCTGGAGCGATACACAGTCTTTTTGCTACTTTGATCAATTCAGCCCGATGGCTTTCATTATCAGGTTCGGCTCGAGTTTCGCTTCTGGAAACCGTCAACCAAAACTGTCACCAAAACTGTCAACATAGGTTTCTTCAGTTTTTAGGTTGGTCTGTCTGGCTGGTTAGCTGGCTGGCTGGCTGGCTGGCTGGCTGGCTGGTTGGCGTGGTTTGATCCACCGCCGAATCATGCTAAAGATTTTTAAATGGTACTAACTGGCTATGTATGTATCACCAATGGAGCTAGAGGGCTGAACATTTAGGCATTTACTCCTTGTTATGTCTAAAAAAAACATATTTTTTAAATTGCCCCTGAATAGGTTTTTAGTCGGGGGGTTTGAGTTTGCAATGTAAGTTTATGCTAAATTGATCCCTTAGTTTGTGTCGGGCAGTGTTCACGCTTTGCAAATTTAGACGTTTTTAGTGATCACCGCTCTTAACTTAGTCATTGAACACCCCTTTTTCCAATTGTTTAATTGATCACCCCCAACACGACATGCAGCCAAAAGACGTTGGTCATGTGACGGTTTCTATTGAGTGACTAATCAGACCTGTCTTCTCTCTTTCTTTGAAGTTCATCCGGGTAATTTGTGTGGCTGAGGAATAAAAGCGCCGATCGCTGGTAAAATATTAATGGACGATCGAGTGTCAAACATATATTCACGGTTACGGACCTATCGCGTTGACCATAGCGGTTCTCGTACAATCACCGAAGTAAAGCAACGTAGAAGCTCGTCAGTACCTAGATGGGTGGCCAATGGGAATACTAGGTGCCTTAAGTAGCTGGGGATCATTTAAAGACCCTCCCTTGGCGATCCCGTTAATCCTCCTACGAGGAGACTGATCTCTACACTACGCTCAGTAGATAGCTAAATAGATAGCTAGATAGATAGATATAAACAGACTGATATAGATAGTTAGAGAGATATGAACAGATTAAGATAGATCGATAGATAGATAGATATGAGCAAACTAAGATAGATAGATAAATGGATAGATAGATAGATAGATAGATAGATAGATAGATAGATAGATATGAACAGATAGATAGATAGATGGATAGATATGAACAGATAGATAGATGGATAGATATGAACAGCTTGAGATAGATAGATAGATAGATAGATAGATAGATAGATAGATAGATAGATAGATAGATATGAACAGATAGATAGATATGGACAGACTGAGATATATAGATAGATATGAACAGACTGCGATAGATAGATAGATCGATAGATAGATATATATGAACAGACTGAGATAGATAGATAGATAGATAGATAGATATGAACAGACTGAGATAGATAGATAGATAGATAGATAGATAGATAGATAGATAGATATATGAACAGACTGGGATAGATAGATAGATATGAACAGATAGATAGATAGATAGATAGATAGATAGATAGATAGATAGATAGATATGAACAGAATGCTCGTGGCTCTTTTGATATTTTAATTTGTGAATTTAACGCCCGTATGATTCCAATTTCATTTTTGCAAAAGTATTTCAAGACAGACAAAAACATTGACCCAATTCTTAAAGGACGCACTTTCTTTAGCAGTTTCGATTATCGCACGCACGCATACACACACATACAGAGGCATACACATACGCACGCTCGCACACGCACACACTGACACAAGCCGGCGTGCACACACGCACACATACACATACATACACACACACAAACTCACAAACACAAGTGCGCTCATATTTACACACACAAACACAAACACGCAGGCACGCACTCACACACTAACACAGGCGTGCGCGCACAGACGCACATATACACACATACATAAACAAACTCCCAAACTCACACACATACTCTCGCATATATAAACACACGCAAACACAAACGAAAACACCAACACGTATGTACACACACGCGCTCACAAGCTCGTAGCCACACGCATACACGTAGACGCACACACATACACATACACACAGACGTTGAAACAAACACACAAACACGCAGGCGCGCATTTACACACTAACACAGGCGCGCGCGCACAGACGCACATATACACACATACATAAACAAACTCCCAAGTCCACACACATACGCTCGCATATATACACACACACACACACACACACGCTCACAATCCCATAGCCACACACACACACACACGTAGACACACACACATACACATACACACACAGATGTTGAAACAAACACACAAACACGCAGGCGCGCACTCACACACTAACACAGGCGCGCGCGCACAGGCGCACATATACACACATACATAAACAAACTCCCAAGCTCACACACATACGCTCGCATATATACTCATACGCAAACGCCAACACGTATGCACACACACACACGCGCGCTCACAAGCCCGTAGCCACACACGCGTACGCATGCACGTAGACAACACACAGAGTCATCTGATTAAATTTCATTCAATCGAGATTTCTGCTTGAGATTATTCTGATCAATCAACAATACCCAAGGAAATATTTTCAGATTAAAACTGACAATGGAGAATCGAGTAAAAGACTGGGTTTGTCTGCAAAAGCGATGAACTTTAAGCGTTGTAAAACATTTCGAAGCTGTCAGAACATTTCTTTCAATTCATGAATAGAACACGAAGTAACGTATTTTCCGGCTGATAAGACGCATTTTTCCGATTATCGCACGCGCGCATACACGCACGCATATATACACAGTGCCAGAGTGTGATAAAGTGATTGTGTGCCTCGTAAACAAAGTATTCTGACCAAATGTGCCTCACAAAAGCTTATGCTAAAATCTTGTTAATGGCACAAATTCTGCGCATTGTTTTTAACTGAAATTTGCAATCAATAAAGAACCAAATGCACTCAATGTTTGTTGATTCGTCCATAAAAGATAGATTAGATCTCTCATTCTTCATTCTTCTTATCACTTTGCTGCTTCTGTGTACGTTCTTATGTCTTCACTAGCATGAAATGCCACTTTCCAACCTGCTGCTTATTGTGATCCCTGAAATAAGCATCTACTCATCATCATCAGCAGCAGCAGCAGCAGTTATAAGTCCACTGCTGGACAGAGGCCTTACCCATCTCCTTCCATGACAACCTATCTTGTGCTAACCTCTGCCACGTCTTACCGGCAAACTTTTCTATCTCGTCCCTCCATATTGTGTCTAGACTCTTCCTACTGCATTTACTGTCCCATGGTCACCAGTCTGTTAATCTTTTCCCCCATATGTTACCATTTCTTCTTGCTAGGTGACCAGCCCATCTCCATTTTTGCTGCTTAATTATTTGTATAATATCTTTCACTCTGGTCTTCTCTCTGATCCATGTTGATCTTTTTCTGTCTCTTAGAGTTATCCCTAGCATTGCTCTTTCCATGGCTCTCTGTGCTATTCTAAGTTGGTTTTCAGCTCGTTTTGTTAATTTCCATGTTTCGCATCTGTATGTCATGGCTGGTATTATGCAACCGTTGTATACTTTACGCTTTAGGCACATTGCCAAGATGCTCTTCAGAATGCCTCTATACATACCAATGCGTCGTTTTATTTCGCAGTCATGATCTTTCTCTAGTTGTATTACCTCTCCTAGACAGATGTATTCATCAACCTCTTCTAGAGCCTCTCCTTCTATCATTATAATCTAATGCTCTCTTAATCAGCCAGTCAGCTCTGACAAGAATTGGTCCATTTCAGTAATAAACATTTCCTCATCAGCGTTGTTTGATCATGTGTGCCTCCCTATGAGCTGGTGTGTCTCGTATCGGCGTTACTGCATTACCATGCTTTTTACACCCTGATACATACACACACAGGTGTAGGGATGAGTTTACCAATCCTTACGAACCCTAGTACGGTAAGCTATCTAATCCTCAAATATTTCTTCTGAAAAACACCTCGATAATTATGGGAATACGTCTTAAAACTTGTAGCGTCTTATCAGTCTGAAAATACGGTAATTCATAGATTTTAATAATGCAAAAGACATTCTAACTTTAAATATTGTTGTTGTATAGCCATCTTGGATCGCGGGAGGAAAATCCTGAACTTGGAGAAAAAAGGAAGGTTTTATAAAAATATGAAGATATATTTTTATTGCATCAGACACATCGTTCAGTAGCGGAGAATGAAGAGTGGGAGAGAGATAATGAGAGCCGACAGACTGTTCCCAACAGGGGAAATGGCCACGTGCTCCCAGGCCCAGCTGCTCTCTGCCTCTCCGAGGGCGTCCTGTGTCTCTCTTATCGGGTTCGAACGCCCACGCTGATTTTCCAGCCCGCCATCTGCAGTCAGGGTTAATATCCTGTTTATGACTTTTGAACACCTGGTGTGTCTGTTTCCAGTCCTGGACACCTTGCAGTCGATATCCTATTTATAACTTTGTTGTCGTCGATATACTGTTTAACTTTCAACACCTGTGGGGGTCAAATCTGCTGCCTACATATTTAACACTGTTTGATCCATTTAAACATTTTAAAACTAAAAACAAATTATCTTTACTTAAGAATTTCACGTTAAAACAATATTACTTTCATAGAATATTTCATTTAATCTGTCCTGTACGTTTTTCTAAATGATTCGTTATCACTCTCCTTGGCTTGCACACGTCAGGGGGTTGCAACACAAACACGATCGGATGGGGGGTGCCTGCCCATGATCGATCTGCTTGCGCTCCTGTTCTGGAATCCGAGGCTGGAAGAGAATTCGGATGTGCCCTGTAGGAGTTGAGTTGCAAATAAACCTCACCCACCCTTTGTATAGGGCAGTGTTTCTCAATCTTTGTCAGCCCAACGCCCCCCTATGACACATAGCTACATGTCAACGCCCCCTTCTAGTTCAAATATGTGAAGTAAACACAATGATGTCTTCCTGCAAGTCGATTTCTTGTTCTTCAACCTTGCAAATGAATGGATTCATAATCCAGACATGTATATTCATATCAATCAGATCTTCAAAGCGTTTCTCAAAATCATTTTTCAGTGACTTCAGATACATACAGTATTCTTTGTTTGAAAACAACAGCAAGCGAGATAATTTTGAATGTTTATCCATAGAATAACATTAACACTACAGGGTATTAAGCAAAATAATTCGCCACTTGCCAGTTACTTACTTGTATAGAAGAAATGGTTGGCGAAGTTAGCATTTAATAACGGCCCAATGCTAATTCCTTCTCGTTTGTAAGCAGATACTACTAAACAACAGCCATTTGTAAATCAGAATTATAGATATTTATGGAATCCCCTCAACGTCCCCTTGAAACGAACCAACGCCAACGTTGAGAATCATTGGTATGGGAGATGGCGCAGTCTTCGGCGGCGGGGCTGGCGAAAATTCGGTCCCCAGAGACTCTGTCAGCTTTGCCAGGATGTAAAGTTGGGTCTCTAAAAAAAAGAAGTTATCGCCCTCCCAATTTGAAACAGATCAGGGACAAAGTATAGATCAGGGTTGGATCATAGATCAGAGTTGGGTCATAGATCAGAGTTGGGTCATAGAAGAACATCCCAAACTTTGAACACCCCATGGAGCACTATTAAATCCATTATTACAAAATGGAAAGACTATGTCACCACAACAAACCTGCCAAGAGAGGGCCGCTTACCAAAACTCACGGACCCAGTAAGGAGGGCATTAATCAGAGAGGCAACAAAGAAAGATAATCCTAAAGGAGCTGGGCATAATTTGTTTTAATCCATTTAGATTATCGGTTGTAATGCAAGAAAATATGATGAATTCCAAAGGGCTCGAATACTTCTGCTTGCCACTGTATATAAACTTGGTTGTCTTGTCTGTGTGAGTTTATATGCACGTCTTTATTAGGAGAGGCGGGGGGAAGAGATACAAATCCAGCAGAGAGAGTGAAAATCAGCACCCATAGAAATAGATCACGGCGAGAGTATGTCGAAGGGGTTGGGCTGTCACTCCTTCCTTATCATCATCATCAGCGGCAACAGTAACTTCAATTAACACTACGATATGAACTGCCACCAACAGCAGCAGCAACGGTAACTAACAGTTGTATAAAGGAAGAAAGGAAGAAAACTGAACTGACGTCAGCAGCAGCACCAACAGCAACGGTAATTATCTAGGGAGAACCGGGCCGAATCGAAAGTTTACAACCCTTCACCTTAAGTTGAAACTAATTGTTTTATTATTTATTTTTATCAGATGATGTATTGTAAACCGGCGCTTCTCAAACTAGGGGTTGGGACTCCTCTGGGGTCGCATACATATTATTGGGATTTCCTTATACTATATACTATATACTTTACTGAGAGTCGAGGGAAGACAGATGGACTGATAAAAATCCAGCAGAGAGAGTGAAAATCAGCACACAGAGAAATAGGTCCCGGTGAGTGTGTGTGGAAAGGGTTGGGCTGTAACTCCTTCCTCCGGGGTCGCGTAAAGATTATTGGTATTTGTAGAAATATTAGAAAATGTTTAACAGTATTTAGGCATAAATTGTTAATACACTCAAATCATGTTGGGGCTTGCGCCATCTCCGCCCACTTCGTTGTGTTGCGTAAGAAGACATATATTAAAGAACATGTTTTATTTCTGTAATTTTCTCCCCGGGCAACGTCGGGATTCCCTGCTAGTATGTGTATATATATATATATATATATATGTGTGTGTGTGAGTGAGTGAGAAGTAGAGAAGCGTGGAGGTCCTTAGTCCTTAGTCCTTGGTCCCGTAGCTCAGTAGAGCGTTTTCCGTCCACTTTACCTTGTTGTTGGGGCACCCATTTTCAGGGGTGTCTTTGGTAAGATAGCCTGACGAAACCCATCTATCCAGGCTTCCTCAATCCTGCTCTTTATACTGAGTGCTTAGCAGAAAGGTATTGAAATTCATTTTTAAAAATCTTTGATTGCCTAGGCCATGGATTGAACCCACGACCTATAGATCCGGAGAAGGGCTCGCTACCATCGGACCACCGTGATCAGTTGAATGGAACACTTAGAAACACTTAGAAACAAAACTGTCAAAAAAAACCAGTTTTTAAGTTGGTGTGGCTGTATGGCTGGCTATGTATGTATCACGCGGACAAGCCGCACCGATGGAGCTAGAGGGCTGACAATCTAAACTTTAACTCCTTATTATGTCTAGAACAAACGTTTTCTCCACTCTAAATATTTTTAGGATGGTGGGGGTAATTTGCAATGTAAGTTTATGCTACATTTGACCAGCAGCATTCACGCTTGTTTGATTTTTTTCAGACTTTTTTTAGTGATCACTGCCCAACAAAAGGCGAGAGAAGCAACTTATTCATTGATCACCTCTTTTTCCAGTTTCTTAATTGATCACCCCCAACACGACATGCTGCCAAAATACGTTGGTCATGAGACGGTTTCTATTGAGTGGCTAACCAGACCTGTTTTTAATTTACATTGCGCTCCTATTGTACTTTTGCCACCATATCGATGCAGACAAAAGCTGACAATTGAAGTCAGTGATTCAGTCAGTCAAATAAATAGTTGCTCTTCCGTTTTGTTAAGCACAGACGATGGCAAATAAGGCATAAAACGAACACGGAACACACACACAC
>VCCN01000658.1:86676-97488 GCA_006491835.1 Architeuthis dux
AGCAGCAATTAATTATTTATTTCTTATTAAAGAAACTAATCTTTTAATTATTGTTTTTCTATAGAGGAGTGCAGGGCGATTGCCCTTATTGTCCCCTTATAAATCCGGCACTGGCTAGAATGATAGGCCCTATGAATTCATTTAAAACAAAACTTGTTTTATGCATTTAACAACTGAAGATGAAATATTTTGCACATTTCTCAAATATGAAGAAAATGATAGGTGACAGTGACTTTAGCCCGTCACCTTCAATTACTTCAGGAGCAGTTCGAAAAAAGATTTGAATGTTTTACTGTCATGGAGGCAATGATGACCTTTTAATTAAACATTTTACTTGCCACGTGAATATAACCGCTATAGCTACAATCATCGCAAGACTCATTCAAGTAAAATCAGAAGAACTAGAGATTTTGGAACTGCAAAACAAAAGTCAGGTTTTTAAAAATGGCCTAAATGGCCGTGATATGTACATCAACAGGCATACATACACAAGGCGGCACTACAACATTTTGAAGTTTTAGTATTTTAATATTCAATAAGCCTCTTTATTAAATTGAGACGAACATCTTTTGTATTTATTCACAGATAAATTCAACTGCCACAAGAATATTCACTTATTAAGCGTTAAAGGATGGGGGAAACTGAATTCAGTTAATTTCTCTAATTAGTTTTGATGTATAACTTCCGACTTATATTACATTACGAAGTTCATTATCGGACGCCATTAACAATTGGTTCAGTGTTTAACATTTCTCAGTGTCTTTTTATTCAATTGAAGTCTGTTCACACAATGTTCAACTGCGAGCAAATCTGTGTGGGATACAATTTAATTTGAGACGGGAAGATTTAAGTGCCTGGTGAATCCATTTAACACCATTAAAACATTTATTTTCCGAATGCTGTGCTTAAAATTCTAGATCGGATTAACCGGATCTAACCAAGTTTAGTAAACTCTGATTCCACATTTCTATCCATCAATCGATCCTGCCAAGTAATTTATTATCTTAAAAAGACATTCTAATGCCCATCGGCTTCTTGTTATTTACTAAGCATGGCTTGACCACGCTGTGTTCACTAAGCAGGTAATTTCTACACGTGGTCGAATGAAGGCAAATCTCGTAATCTATCATGTGATCTACGTATACGCCGGAATCACGTGGCTTTGACCATGACAACTTATGAAAAGCGATGTTTGAAAAAAAACATATTACATCACTTTTGTTTCAATCTTATAGATGTATTACAATTGCTAAGAAGATCATAGATTGCTCAAACTTTATTACATTAGCTAAGAATGTTAACATGAAATGATGGACAGGAAGATGCTAGGGTCCGTTTGCCTTCGAAAGTTTTGCTTTTATCTTGGTTCGAGCACTGATCCCTTGCGCTTGTGGCAGGTATCCAGCACGTAGGTCCTTGATATTTACTGAGCTTAGCTTAATACTATGGTAAAATAGAGAATAAATAGGGAAGGAGGACTGTTGTACCAGTCTTCTAAATGGGGACGGCTAGCATGCCTGGCTTGAGAATCAGCATTCGAAATCCTGGCTTTTACCTGGGCTTAAACACCGGTCACTGGTTCCGATGGTAAATCCATATCTATTTAACCAAGCAAACAGGCCCTGATGTTTACTATGCTAAGATTAATACAGCATAAAGACAAATGAGAGGAAATACAGAATAGAAAGATTGTGTTGAGACAGTATTAAAAACCGGAATGGACTGCCTATCTGGAAGATCAGCATTCGAAATCTCCTTTTACCCAGGCTCAAATTCTGATCGATAGTTATGGCAGTTAAAAAGATGTGACACAACCCACTTTTGACCCGCGCAATGGAGGGGCGTACAGCATTGTGAGTACGTTATACTTATCCCTAGTAGATCAGGTCAGTCCTGAAAACGCCGATTTCTTATTGAGGATGTATATAAGTATAGTCTATTATACAATAAGAAACATGTAAATTCCGTACGGTTCTTATTCCGATAATTTCGGATTACAGATTCTTTAAAGGTAATTATTAGCTTGATGCAAAATTCCACTGCACCGACTTTTGCACAATGTTAGAAAAGATCTCAGACGTATCTTTAAAGTTTAAGCATCTCTTTATTACTTGTGCAATCAGTCAACTGTTGTACGTGGCTTACTAGACTTGCCAACAATTCAGAAGCGAAGTTCCACATTATATTATAGAAACAAATATCGGTCAGCCTGTCTCTTCTTGCTCGGCACACAAAAAATATTTGATAGTCACTGGCGATGAAAAATGAAAATGAATTTATTACAAGAATCAAAAACTAAGAAAATCAGGCCTAGATCCGGGGCAGCCTTCAATATCTTAGCCTAAACTGAATCTTCCAGGGGGGAAAAAGGCCTCGGTGTTAGGTGGGATCCAAAGGTAATTCTTTATTACGTTGTCTGTTACTATGCAACGCTCGAGTGAGTAATTGGCTCTTTTGAAAGACGCATTGGAACGGAAAAACTTTATTTTCTTGACAAGGATGTTAACTATTGATTTTCCTGCATGAAAACACCCGTTCTCAAGTTACAAATGCGACACGCCAGTCTATTATGGAGCTAGAAAGAAAAGTTCTCACACAAGCAATGTATTCTTCAGATCTTTCACTTTCAGACTCTTATTCCGCTCCATACAAGAAGATATCAAAACATTCTTCAAAGAATTCATCGAATTTTATAGTGGAATATACAAATCAGCTGAAAGGTAGCGTAAGGTTAAAGAAACCCAGACAAAATATTTTGATGACTGAATAATGAAGCTATGAATTTATATGAATAAAAGACTTTTGCCCAAATCTAATACAATTTGGTTGCATAAAAAGCGGATGTTTTATACACGTTTCAGTACATTTGCATAAAAAGCAATATTTATTCTGAAAGAGACTTCTAGATTTTCTGAAAAGAAAAGTTGTCTGCAAGTCGCTTCTAAATTCAATGACAAGCAGGCGTCGTCTGGTTTAAGCCTTGCGATTATTTATTGCAAATCTACAGACGTAGAGAAACAGACTTTCTTTAGCACTTTCCAGAAATTGTTCAGTTTTTAAAAGAATTGTATTTTCATCGATTGAATCAATTCCACAGCATTTATGTTAAATGATTTCTCTCAGTTTGGTCTGGATCCTCCGGTCCCTTGATGTCCTCCAGAGGCTGATACGTTAAATGCACATACATTGGCAAATCGCGACGAGAAAGTCTCCTTTTGGGCGAGTGCCCTCTTTACAAATAACCATTGTCTCATCAATCCGTGACGTATAGACTCTTTCAAAATATACCAAAAGGAAAATAACGGAACCAAATGCCTTACAAGAAAGATTGGGCGTCCTGTCAATTCTACTCAGATGTCGATCGATTATTGTAATTTTCCCTCGAACGATTAACTATTTAGATGAAATTAACATTAATCAAAGCAGTTATCGGTTTCATATGATTGATGATATCTTCTTTTATAGATCTTGATCGGGTTTTTGACAAGAATCTACAGGGTTAATTTCATAAATCATTCAAAGTTTGACCTTCGCAATTCAAACAAATGTTATGATAATAATTACAAGTTTAGATTTCTCCACTGATAACATTAAACTGACTTTGATCATGTCATACTGATATTTTTCGTTCTGTTCTCTTCTATTTTATACTTTTTCCTTCTTTATATCTTTGTTTTTCACTCCATTTACTCATTCTTTTTCTTTTTATTATTTTTTCAATTTTCTCTCTTTCATTCTAAATTTTCTTTCTACTCTTTCTTTTGTTACTTCATCCGTCTTTGTTTCCCGTTATTTCTTTCTTTCTTTCTTTTTTTAAAATTTTTGCCTTTTTCTTTCCATTTACTATTTTCAACCCTTTCGTTTTAATTGTTTCTTTCTACTTCAAAAATAAAACTGATTACTCTTCCTCATCACTCCCATCATCCACACCTACATCTCCATCGAAACAAAAGGTAAAACTGCCCTTTTGACACGCTAACCCAGTATTTCTGATCCAGTAGCCCCGAAATCGATTAACCTAACAATCTACTCCATCCTCCAAACAAATTACGTCTACGGTAATTTGAAAATAATTATAACAACATTTCCGAGTCAAAATATATACCTCATTCAAAAACTAATTCCACAATCCAGATTTGGACTGTGGACTTGAAGTTTTCATCGTAAAATGCTGAATAGTTACCCTCACGTTCTGGGCTGTAACTCTTTAAGCCCAGCGGATACAAATTGGGAACATGCACCGTTAGAGAGCTGTTAGAATCCCCCTCCTAACTATATATATATATAACCTTCATCAAAAGTTAATTCTACGATCTATAGACTCGTAAAATACTGAATACTTAGCTTCGCGTTTTGGGCTGTAACTCTTAAAGCCCAACAGATACACATTGGGAACATACACCGTTAGAAAGCTGATAACTTCTCTTCATGGATTACAGCCACAATTTGCCCTATAAAGTATACTTGAAATTTCCTTTTGAAATACTGAAATACCTATAAAGTATTTTTGAATTCCACATGTCTGAAAACCATGAGCCCTTTAAAGTACTCACATATGTCAACTTTGAGACGAGATATGAAATTCTTTGTTTTTGTTTGGGGTTGGGGTGCTGGCGGCCATTTTGTTTTATGCAATTAGGTAGTTCTTCCCAACATTTCTCTTGGGAACATCTTTTTTTCTGAAAGAGCGCATCCTATGGAAAATGTTGGTCCTAAATCTACTGAAGGAAACGTTCTGTGAGTTTGATGGGATTCAAAGGGAATTCTCTTATTGCAAATTGCCGAAACATTGAGAAAATATCACTTCACAATGCTACAGTGAGCAATTGGCTTTTTTGAATGACGCATCGAAACAGAAAAGATCATTTCTGTGCAATGGAGTTGAACGGTGATTTTGCTGTACGACAACGCCTGTCCTCAGGTAGAAAAAATGACGCAGCCAACAATCATGATGCTGAGATGGAAGGTTTTTGCACATGCGACGTAATTTGTTTACACCTGTCACTTTGAGACTATTACATGTTTTGCTCTATGCAACACTCTTTGTCTGCTCAGTTTTTCCAACAAATATCGAGAGATTCCTCGAAGAATTCATTGAATCAAAACCAAAATCCTTCTTTTATAATGGAATACTCAATTTAACTGAAAGGTGGCATAATATCATAGAAAACTAGATAAAATACTCTGAATACTGAATGATGCTGTGAATTTATACGAATAATATATTTCCTCCCCAAATACTGGAAACATTGGCATCACCTTAATACACCTTTATTCCTACGAATATTCCCGGACCTTTTTGGTTATTCACCATTCACAAGTTTTAAAACTCAGCATATAGGCTCTGGTATACCTGATTCTAATGCTGGTGTATTTTTCGGGGAACTGCCACTACGAACTGAATTTGGGAATCTTCCACGTGGCCAAAAGTTTCTAATCTAATCTATAATTTATTTTCACATCATATTATGTTTTATGAAGTTCTGGGGTAAAGTATTATTATTCTACACATTATTCTCTGATTAGTAACTACATCTCGGTTGTTTTATCACACAATTTTGGCCGATATATCTTTTAGTTTTTCCAGAATACCGAGGAGAGTGCTAAAGAATTGATACTTGTTGTCACTTTATCCTCAGTGACATCCACCAGATACTAATGGTGTGAAATTTCAACGAGTAGAAATTATAATTAGCATCTGGTTTTCAGTATATCACCCTGACAGCCCACTTAGAATACAATGGAATGCATATTGTATTAATTGAAATCTCGTTTACTGGCCTTGGATCAACTTTAGGAAGCAATAATCATTCATTTAGACATTGAAAGTCATTTAGGACTTTGTTCAACTTCTGAACTCATACACAGAGAGTAATATAGGCATTGGTTCAACTTCTGAACTCATACCCAGAGAGTCATATAGGACTTTGTTCAACTTCTGAACTCATACCCAGAGAGTCATTTAGGCCTTGATTCAACTACTGAACTGATATCCAGAGATGAAACTGAACCTTCCTATTTAATCATAAGACCATAACATTGCATTTCGATGTTCAATACTGAATCCATTGTTGTCTTCCCAATTCTCTGTGCACATGGAATCAGTACTCAATCTGTAATTGTCTAAATATCTAACCGTTTTAATGAAAAACATTTATTAGTTAGGTTTCATTGTCAGCTTCATCAAAACTGTAAGGTTTCTTTTATTCGATTCTACTACAAATATCGAGTATATAATAAGATTCGCAATGAACAGCAGAGAATGTTATAACTGACTTGATTCAACTACACAGCATGTGTTTAATTATATTTATCTATTGGAAGAGCTGCCTTGATTACTCGTCAGTCAGAGATTTTATTTCAGTATCATATATTAGTACGAATATATACTAGGCGTGTGAACATGTCACCGGCGGAAATCGGCTTGTTTTCGCTTAACCTATGTGGAAGCCAATCAACAAAATGACTAACATAACCAAACTGGTGCAAATGATTGTCAACTCGTGATTCGGATATTTTAAGTATATTGGTTCCTGCGACGTATAACGGTGTTTATTCTCAAGTAATATCTTGATTTGATCGCTATCAACCTCACCTGGTCTACTCGACCGTGGAGCATGAAACATCACAAACCACTTTGATTATTCACAGTACTTTCTCCATAAACTGCACAATTTCTTTGTGTTTGACACGCATGATTACCATTTCTATAATAATGAAGTACAATATGCCGAAAATGTTGCTTCAATGTTAGAATCAATAAACAAAAATCTCAAAAGTATAACGGTCTCCGGCTGATTACCATAGTGTCTCTATCATGTAACATGGTTTTTATTTATAAAACGTAAACAAACAATCGGATCGCTCATAACTCACTATACCAAAGTATTCATATCCCCCCCCACCTATAATGTTTATACACATGTATGTTATGTTAAATAAATAAACATGCCTAAGCAAACACCCAGCAGCCCCCATTCCGTTTCCGGTCCCAGAAAGCGGGACCGGAAGTAGGAACAGGGAAGGCTGAGTGCAGCTCAAGCATAGCTCTTATCGACATGTGTTCTTTTGTTTATCCTTTCTTAACACGCTTAAACACGATTACGAATCAAAATGCATTCTAATCTTACACATCTACTACAGATAGAACGACGAAGGCACATAAACACAATGAGAACATTACACCACCCAACCTTCATACAAAAGTTAATTAAAATATATTTAAAAATAAAAGAGTTATTCAATTTTAAATTAAAGAAGTTACCCACTTTTAAAACATGGATGACGACATTTTTGTAATCAGTAGTGAATCATAGTATCCAATGTTTTCAAAGGCCGGAGAAAAAAATGCGCCAATTTTGACAATCTTTTGTAAATGCACGTTATAACAGTTGTCACAATACTCTCTTTTTCAATGAACTAGGTTAAAACTAAACGTCCATTTGCCATCTAACCCCAAAGCGATCTTTTTGAATTATCTAGGTTAAAACTAAACGTCCATTTGCCATCTAACCCCAAAGCGATCTTTTTGAATTAACTTGGTTAAAACTACACGTCCATTTGCCATATAACCCCAAAGCGATCTTTTGGAATTAACTAGGTTAAAACTAAACGTCCATTTGCCATCTAACCCCAAAGCGTTCTTTACGCTTTTCTAGCCATTTAATGACAAACGAACGTTTTGGCAAACCAATACTTTCTGACTTGTTTCCAATCTAAGAAGTAAGTCTTGTCCATGAAAATTGATTCATAACAAAATACTAGGCAAATTATATAAATAATAATCAGCGTTGGAAATCTTGGCTTTTGCACGGACTCGAACACCGACCTGTGGCAACGATGAGAAATACGTTACTGTTTCAGACGGCTTGCCTAGCTAGAAAATCATTTGAAATCCTGGCTTTTATCTGGGCTCAGTTCTTCCTAATTATATTGAGTTACACTTTACTAAGTGTTCCATAATATTCACGAGTTAATTATATCATAATAGTTTCATAGAGTTTTCCCTTAGCAAAATAACCAAAACACTTATTCATTTTTAAAAAGAATTCAAACTGTCACGTTTGTCTTCAGATTTAAAAATATCAGATCCAGAAAAACTAAAATATTCTGATGTTAACTAAAACTTTATTTTTATTACGTCTTCAAATTTAACCATATCTTAAAATATGAGGCAATCTTTACCAGTGACAATTACGCCTCGGCTTAACAGGCATTTTCTTCTACATTTCTTCGTCATTGTGTGACTTCTTTTTGTTAATTCTTTGAGTGGGGGTGGATACACACCATGAACCTTATCCGGGGCAATATGGCTAAAAGATACCAGGAGATGTTTACCAGTGACAAGATGGGGAAAAACATTTGTTCGGCTAAGGTCGAAAAAGATTATGAGGTATACATATATGGGAAGCCCGAAGTATATTAATAAGCAAATACATATAGAGGGAGGGGAGAGATAGATATAGAGAGAACGAGAGAGATTGGAATGAGAGAGAGTAAAGGCAAAGTTCGATCTGTTTGGAAACAAACTAAAATGAGTTTACGTACGGGCACACAGACACAGAACAAATTCCATACAGGCGAGTCTTAAACATCTCTCCGGTGTAACAGTTTAACAGCACACACACACACACTAGTGTTATTCATAGTTTTATTCGCACTTACTATATACGTTTCAAGGTATATTAATAAATAAAGGAGGAAAGGGAAAGTTCGACCTGTTTGGAAACAAATTGAAATAAGTTTATACTCGTGCACACAGATATAAAACCAATTCTATACAGGCGAGTCTCAAATGTCTTTCTTAAGTTTAACAGCGTAACAGGACATGTATATACGTATATATGTACTGCGTTTTATTTCAAGGTTTTATTCACACTTTCCATTTGCTTGAGCTTCCATCAATCCATGGTACTAAAAACAGGCGTATAAAAAATTGGCCAAACAAATAAACAGTGTGAATAGAACCATGAAATGAAATACAGTACATATAAATTAATGAAATTCTTTCTTCCAATATAGCAGAGTCAGCTGTGGAAATGGTCGATTTTACAGTTTGCTAACGATTCAAAATGTCGGACCGGTACGCGTAACGCCATCTGTTGTTACCCAGAGGCATGATTCACCGTCGCAGGGGATTTCAAGTGTCCGCAAGTGCCCTCTCATAACTTTGGTCAAATTTAGTCGGATTAAAACAGTCTGACTTTCTTGTGAGTAGGTCAGAGTACTGAAGGTTGGACTCCAGGATTGTATCTGTATATATTGATTGATCATTGTCAAGGTTGTCAATTGGTGAATCAGCCTCTTGCTGTCGTTGCTTGGCAGGTAAGATTGTTATAGATGAGTGGTTTGCCCAAGTATTCACTCACACATTCTCTTTTTCGTAAAATATCGGAGTAGACCAATGACACGTTGTTCTGTCAAAATATTTCTCCGTAGGACTGATTGCAGGGAAAAGTGGATTCGTGCCTTTCTGAAGGGCTGTCCATTCCGATGTTGTCTTTTTCTTTCTCTCTTTCTCTTTCTCTTCACTGTGCTTTGCACAATGTTCTTGGCAAGCCCTGCTGGTCGTGAGACTTTCCCCTACCAATTCAGTTTGCATCCCTTCACGTTGGTGATACGCAAGCTATGTATTTTGCAGGTAATAGATAGATAGATATCCAAGCTACTAGCCAAAGGTTCGGAGAACTTAAAATATGAAATGGCTTTCTTAAAGGAAGAAGAATCTGTACAAAATCAGGTTTATGATTTGGGGTATTTTGGAGAGTATCACAAATTCGACCCAACAATTGTGCGTGTGTGTGTGTGGGGGGGGTGACTAAATACGACAGATCTTTCGCCGGAAACTTACTGCTTAATTAACGGTCGTAGAATAACGATCCGAGAGTTAAGATAGAAAGCCACAGAAAAAAATAGTAAAAGATTGTTAATGGTGACAATGATCTATCGAGGAAATCCAGTGACTATCGCAGCTTTCACGTACTTGAATTCGGGGAAAGGCACAGGAAAAGGTAAAACAAGCAAGAGAAATAAAATGAATGATAAACTCGTCAAAGATTAATAATAATGACAACGATTCGTCTAATAAGTTCAGACAACTTAAAGCTATTACATCTACTATTGCTAGGTGTAAACAAACTATACGACATGGAGTAAATCGGATATGGAAGAAGAGTGTAGTTATATCACTAAATTTGAATTACATCTGCGCGAAGTGGGTCATCCTTTGTTAGGGGCCAAGATAATAGCCCGGAAATGTTAGAGGTTGACTTCGCAGTCTCATAAGTCTTTATAAAATATTGATTTTTCTTCCATACGAATAGGCCGAGAGTTGTCATTGCAAGTCGTCTTTCAAACCAAATGAATAGAAACCACGCTTGTGTGGTTGTTTTTTTAACTGAGTTTAAGGTGTCTTAGCATTGTTTCGTTTTATTTTAAATAAAAGAAATGCAATTCGTTTGATTTCATTGGAGCAGATTGGAATATCTATGGATCATGCTGCGACCATGCAGGATACTATTGCAAGAAGGTGAAAGAGAGGAAGAGAAAGAAAGGAGCAGAGGTAGAAAAGGAGGGAAAATAAAAGGGGAAGTGAGGAGAAGAGAAAAAGAGAGAAGATACATGGGAAGGAGAAGAGAGATAGAACATGGAAGAAATAGAGAACAAGAGGAGGGAGCAGAAGTACAGAAATAGAAATAGAGGAAAAAGGGGGGTAGGAAGAAGGGGGAATAGAAAAAAAGATGAATCTGAGAAAAACTAGATGGACAGGATTTTAAAAAAGGTGACAATAAGAACCAAGATGAGGACACTAGT
>VCCN01000658.1:121753-137907 GCA_006491835.1 Architeuthis dux
GAGCCTATATCTCCTCGAAGATAAGATGATCGTGTCTCCCCCCGTCGGGGTTAAAATCACCGCCTCAGTCGGCTAGGCCGCGAGCAGCAAGCTTTCGTGTCTCCGTCCTCTTCCACCGCTCTGGCGCTACTACCCTGTCTGTCTTCCTCCTTTTTTCCTTCCTCCTCCGCGCCGAATTCAAATCCCGGGGGAAACGGGATCTTCCCAAAATCTTTCCTTTGTCTTTCGCGCGTCAATTCTTTGTAACTCACGGACAGACGAGATTCTCTGTTTACATTTTGTCGTTCCTCAGGGGACTTAACTCAGATGGAAGAGTTATCTCCCTTCCATTCTCTTACACCCTACCTTCCGTTCAAAATACATATATACTAGCTGGAAACCGAACGATAGGGAAGGTTTCAGCTAGTTTATGTATATTTGTGCTGAATCTTATTTCATAGTTTTATTCACATTTACTATTTATTTGAGTTTCTATAAATCTATGGTACCTAAAAGACATGACAAGTGTATAATAAATGGGTCAAACAAATGGTAAGAGTGAGTAAAACTATTAAATGAAATACAGTGTTCGTATAAATTGATGAAACCTTTTATTCCAACACAGTAGAGCACGAGTCGGCTGTGAAAATGGTAGATTTTACAGTTTACTGAAGATTCAAGATCTAAGACCGGTAACCGCCATCTGCGGTCACCCAGAGGCATGATTCGGCAGTGCCGGGGATTTCAAGTGTCTGTAACTTCCTTCTCATAAGTGTGACCACATTTAATCGGATTAAAGTAGTCTGAGCTTCTTTTGAAAATGCCTGAGTACTGGAGGTTGAACTACATGACTTGTATCTGTATATATTGATTGATCCTTATCAATTAGTGTAATAGCTTTTGCTGCCGTTAGCGTGTAACATTATTATTGCTGTGTGCTTTTCCCAAATATTCACTCACCTATTCTCTTTTTGGTCAAATATTGAAGCAGGCCAGTGATAAGATGTTCTGTCAAAATGTTTGGCCATAGGACATGTCATAACTTCTGGACAAGACGAATTGGCTTGTGCTATTAGAAGCACTTCCTGCTTGTCGTCAATCTCAGCGTCTCGAATTTGCCACGCATTTTGGTAAAATCACGAGTCAGAGTCAACTCGTGGACAAGACTGGTCGCACCTATTTGGCGTCTCCTAAATCATGCCATATCTAAAGATCACATGGATCTTCTAAATGCTAACCACATTCTATTCTATTGTTCCTCCGTAATGTCTCAACTACTAACCAGTAATAAAGCCCAAGTCATCAGAGGACAGATTGCAAGAAGTGCCTTTCCCATGGGATCACAATCCCCACGCCTCATATGTTCTCGATGGGGTTGTGGTCCAGCGATTGGGCCGGCCACCGCCACAAGTAAAATGTTATTGTCTTCAATGTAAGTTCGGACTAGTGAAGCAGTGTGTTTCGGATGAGGGCTGCGTAACGGTTACAACATTATAATCAGTGAACCGATTTAGACTTCCAGCTTTTCGAAAGTTCTCTTTACAATACTTTATCACTTTTGCGAAAAAAGGCAAAACGTGAAAATTGCGTTCAGCGTTTATTTTGCAGCAAGCCGTTGTAGAGGAATCATTTAATAAAGATGGTATTTTGTAGGCTTCAAGAATAAAGTTGCCTCCCTTTAAATCACTTGGGCCGTTGTTGTAGAAGCCATATTGGTATGTAAATAAAGAAAAACTAGTTAAATAATGCATCATAGAAATTTATTTTTCCTTTTTCTTTCTTTCCTTCTTTCTTTCTTCCTTTCTATTTTCTTTCCTTTTCCTTCCTTCCCTGCGCGCCAGCACCGCTTGCGGCACTTGTAGGATATGTCGACCTATGTCACAGATCTTTCGCCGATTCATCCAACTTACTTAAGGGTCGTAGAACCTGAGAGTTAAGATAGAAAGACACAGAACAACTGGTAAAGAATTGTTGATTTATCGAAGAAATTCAAGAACTATTGCATCTTTCAAAACGTACTTGAATTCGGGGAAATACTGAAAAAAGTAAAACAAGCAACAGAAATAAAAATGAATGATAAACTCGTCAAAAATTAATAATAATGACAATGCTTCATCTAAGTAATTCAGACAACAATACTATTTCGTCTACTATTGCTAGGTGTAAACAAACTATACGACATACGAATAAATCGGATATGGAAGAGTGTATATATGTCACTAAATTTGAATTACATCTGCTGATGGGCTTCTGTAGCCTAATCGGTAAGGCACAATCCATGTCAGACAGGCTCACAAGGATACAAGACGCGAGTTTAAATCTTGTCGGAGGCAACTTCTTTATTTTCCAATCCAACCTGTTTACTTAACGGTTGTAGAATATTAAAACGACCTGAGAGTTGTAATTAAAATCAGCAATAATAAAATGAATAGAAAAACTAGTAAAAAAAATAAATATTATCAAATATTATAATCTTCGTGAATGTTTATTGATTTCATCCATTCGTATTGAAAAACATTTTCTGACGACGTATCAGTGAGTCTTCCTTTCGAATGGGCCAAGATAATGGCCTGGAAATGTTAGAGGTTGACTTTGCTGTCTCATAAGTCTTCATGAAATATTGATTTGTATTCCATAGGTCGAGAGTTGCCATTGCAAGTCGTGTTTCAAACCAAATGAATGGAAACCACGCTTGGGTGGCCTTTTTAAAAAAATGCGTTCAAGGCGTCTTAGCATTGTTTTATTTTACTTTATTTCAAATAAAAGAAATTAAATCCGTTTGGTGTCTTCATTAGAGCAGTTTGGAAAGTCTACGTGTCAGGATGCAATCATGTAGGGTGATATTGCAAGAAGCTGAAAGAGAGGGAGAAAAAAAGATCGCAAGAATACTAAAGAGAGTCCTGAAGTATTGGAAAGACTTGCTGTCACCTAATCATCAGCGTAAGCCGCGTGCGTAAGCCATAAGTTCGTGTTGATCAGAAAACCCAAGATGATAATAATAAATAATCATTGTATCCCTAGGAATTACGTTGATAGTATAAGAGAGAGAACTGGTTAGCATTGAGGATTGTGTCCATTCGGCTATCAGTGGATTTGGGGACTTCACAAGACAGAGTAATGAGAGATCGATCACGACAGCTAGACATTAGAGGAAAAATGACGATAGGACAAATGACGGGTCAGACAATTCTGAAACAAGTCAAAAATGGGAAAATGACTTCATGATTATTTCAAGAGGCAAACAAAATGAATTGCAAATGAAATGATAAAGATGAGGACATTTGAAGAGAGAAACTGAATCCTTATTACGGGCAAGTCAGAACAATTCCATAATAACCAAATATATTAAGATCAAGAATATAACAACCAAGATGAGGACACTAGTCTGAGTAAATCAGTGTATAATAATGATATCCCAATCTGCTGCAAACTGCCAGGTCCTAGGACGTGTGGGGTGCAATTTCCGGATGTGGTGCATACAGCCCCCCCCCCGGACATTGTACAACTGGAAGATAATTCGGACTGTGTCGTTGGAGGAGGGCTGCGAAGAGGCCCATGAGTGAAATACCAGCCCTTACTTCAGGAGTGCATGGATAAGGGATGGCAGACAGGGTTGTTCCCCGTGGAGATCGGTTGCAGAGGTTTCCTGGCCAAGTCAACATGGCGGCTATTGTCAGCCCTAGGCCTGAACGAAATGAGCAAGAAACGGGCAGCTCGTAGGATGGTATAGTGTTGGGGTTAAGGGTCGAAACACTAAGTGAAGGTTGGGTACCATTTGGTCACATCTGCTCTCGACCGGAGAGCTCATAAGGTAACTGAAGAATGCACCCTAACTGGTGTATGTCACAAGCACAGAAATCCTAATCACAGAAATTCAGACAAAAAATATAAATTATATATTTATATTGGAGACAAAAAGAAATAATAATTCATGTTACGTTCTGCTTGAGACTGTAAAGAGTTACAAAAGTAGGCTCCAGAGAACCTGTTAAATTGACAAATCAAAAGCTGCAATTAACCTCGTCTAAGCCAATCAGCGATCATCTTAAGTGACCAATAACCTGTTAGGTGGCAAAAGTAAATCGACTAATCACAAGACAACATGATTTACTATAAGATCTGCCGCGCGGCTTATCGTCCACGACACTGATGTAGAATGGCTCGTACTAAGCAAACAGCTCGTAAATCTACCGGAGGTAAAGCTCCAAGGAAGCAATTGGCTACTAAGGCTGCCCGTAAAAGTGCACCTGCAACCGGAGGTGTGAAGAAGCCCCATCGTTACAGACCAGGAACAGTAGCTCTTCGTGAAATTAGACGTTACCAAAAGTCTACTGAGCTTCTTATAAGAAAGCTCCCTTTCCAGCGTTTGGTCCGTGAGATCGCCCAAGACTTCAAGACGGATCTTCGTTTCCAAAGTTCTGCTGTAATGGCCCTTCAGGAAGCTAGCGAAGCTTATTTAGTTGGTCTTTTCGAAGATACTAACTTATGTGCCATTCACGCTAAACGTGTGACAATTATGCCCAAGGATATCCAACTGGCATGCCGAATCCGTGGCGAGAGAGCTTGAATAATTCACGTCGACCCAAACTACAACTGTCCTTTTTAACGGCCACTAAATCTTCCTTTTAGTCTTGTCTTACTTAGTTAAGACGTCAATTGCAGCATCTACTTCATCTGGAACTCTAAGTTATTTTCGTCTTTGACAAAACTATGAAAAGTGGATCCGGTCAAAGAATGTACATGACTGTAAACTGTATTCCTTTAATATTTAATGTGGAAGATTAATTAATAGAAATCTCTAATTTGCTTGACGAAATCGACTTTTACTTTTCTCTCCAACCGATTTGCAATTTGCGTAGACGTCCCTTTTTCTTAAACATACATAATTTATTTTTTCTATAACGTCTCTTTAGCTCTCTAATTTTAAATAGTGGGTGGAATTTCCCCCCAACCCTTGCCTCTTGACCTTTCTCTCCAGATTTATTTGAATTCAGGCAAATCCTTTCCACGTATCCAAAACCGTTTTGTACATAAAATGAATGGGAATCCAGGACATAACAAAAGCTGCGTTTTACTTCGATTAATTTTTAAACTCGTTAGAATCATAAGATGTCTATTTAAGGTTGTCTTAGTGGTAAATCTCTTCGTCTTCCCTCGGTTTTCAGCCTCCCTCCCCCCGAAGAAAATACTCCTAGGATTTTGACACTTTAACATCCGCGGTTGAAGATATATTTACGTACGTAAATCCAAATAATCATCGGATTTCAATAAAATCTGATATGAATTAAAAATCACTCTCTACAAGTAACCTTCAGTGTTAGGAGATTGTTACAAAAGAAAACGTAGTCACATGGAACTGGCCTACTTTTCTTTGTTTCTTCCAATAAACGAAATATCGACAAAGATTGGATGTAATTTTAATAAGAACATACTGCAAAGTTGTAGGAGTCTTCCCTTTTCTACGTCTATGTAAGACAAACCAATTTTATATTTGAAAACACCCCCCCACCACCACCACCAAGTTCCCGACCTTCTAACAGAAATTAACTTTTTTTTTTTTTTTTTTTTTTTTTTTTTTGTCGTCCCCACTTTTTTATTTATTTATTTTTTTTTTTTCCCTTTAACCTATTCAAGGAAACTTGGAAAAAGTAATTTCTTCCCGTGCAAAATAAACACAACTGATCCGATGACCAAGAGTAGTCGCTGCAAATTTCAATTAAGTTAAAATATATGAAACGTTTCTCTTAATAGAATGACTCCTTTAAACAGATTAGAAGTTTTAACTTTGGTATCAGATTTATTACTTCAGTATTGAGTGAGCCAAAAACCTGACTTTGTACTGTCCGATATCAAGTTTAATTCAGTAAATCTGATAAAAGTTAAATAAAATGAATCATTATTTAAACAATATAAAGACAATTTTCGACTAATTTCACTTAAAAAGTATAAATTTTCCACCACTGTAGCCGTAACTGTATATATGTGGCTACTCTTGTTCATCTATTCCGTTTGCTTTACTTTTTAATTTTCTGAGATTTTTAATTAATTTTCAGTGTTAAACAAACAAACCGTATTCTCTGAAACTGACTTGCTACTTAGAAATTGGGTTGAACTTTTTTCTGTCGTTGATACATAAAATAAAAGACTAATGGAAAACAGTCTTATTTTACTAGTAGCAAACTCTTTTTCACGACTCCCTCTAACAAATTTACTTGTTTCAGCGGTTCCAAAGCTATTTTGTAAACACGCCCAAGCCTACACAATCGCTGACTGAAGACTAGATTTACTTTTTAAAAACCGCTTTTCAAGTTTTCTTTTAATCATGGAAATTGATATCAAAACGAACTTCAGCTACACTTAACTTGGTAAGACGACTCTTTTCAGTCCCACCAGCAACTTAGGAAGACAGTGGCCGTTTAGCTTAAAGTCAATATTCTAAATTAAATAAACTTAACTCTCATCTTCGATTTTACTTTTGTGCTCACACCATGAAATATAATTGCGACAAAGTTGAATCTCGTGACAGTATTTCCTTAAGTCTTGCATTGATTAAGTTATTTTCGTAGTAGAAAACCTGAAAGAAATGACTTGCTTACATAGCCTCATATTCTAATCACACATTTTAAATGTAGTGTTCTCCTGGCGGCATAACACGAGTGTAGTTTAGCTACGGCGTCCAACACTGTAACGTAAACCTACAAAGATGATGGCATGTATTCTTTGTACGGATGTTAGATAAAACAAATCTGGTGCAAGGCCATATTTATAGAGCTCCCCATCAATGTGGGTCTTATACATTTTAAGTGTACTTAAAGGCCACATTTATGGCCCACGCAGTAAGTATTGCCATTGTTTATGTTCAACTTGTGAGAGAAGAACTTGTGTACGTGTATTCTTAATTAATAGGGCACAGTGCCTCATAAGAGTACGAAGATTGTGTTGCGCCAGTGGGATTGTTCTACCTGCCTGCCTTGAAATAATTAAACAAGTCTACGTAATAATGCGACGTTGAGGATAGTATTTATTTATGTTTGTAAATTATATATGCTAGCTGAACCCGTGGAAATTCCACGGGTGTTGACAACCAAGATGATCCATTATCTCATTCCTCTGCTTTCACTCTGTATTCTTTCTCTCTCTCACATCTAAATTTCATACAAACATGGAATATTTTCTCATGTGAAAACTTTCTGTAAACTTTCTCTTCTGCCCTCTCTCTTCCTACTTATTAAACTACCTAGCATCCCTTTTCTATGGACGCACATACGTATCCTCGTTCTCCGCTTATACCCTCATCGAGTGTTTTGCTGGTTAATTGTTAGTTGGATCCATTTCCGGCATGCTAGGCCTGTCGAAGCTTCGTTCTGCTTACGGCACCTGGTATTACTAGAACCAGCGTGTCCAACTCTCTCGGAGAAAGGTTCCTTAATCCAAGTCCTTAGTGGAGAAGCATTGAGTACCATTTTAAAAGTCATTGGTATGACTCGGCGGTGGATTGAACCACGGCCTACCGAACCGGAGGCCAGTACTCTACCGCTGAGCCACGCTGATCGATGGTGAATATATTAGTTCGAATAATTCAGGGAATAATGACAATTTCGGAACTTCAGCTGAAGAAAGAACTGGCTAAACGTTAATCAAAAGAACAAATATGAAGATATTAGACTGAATAATTCATGGATTAACGACAATAGCTTATGTCACAATTTCAGACAATACTAGAAAGGCCAGAGAATGTAACAGCTGAAATATAGTCAAGAAAAGTTTAATGATTTTAAATTGGATTTTATTTTATTTCGTTTTGCTTTAATCTAATAGGTCTTGTCATTTTTCAACTTCCTTCTTCCCTATTTAGACGTTGCGAGCATTGATTGGCTAAAAGTACATTTAGCTTTAATTTCGTCAGCGATTTATGTAATAAAATGATATCCTTGAGTCGGTTTTTCAGTCGGAGAATATTCACTTAATAAGCGTTACACGAAGGGGAACCACGGAATTCCGTCAAGTTGTCTAATTAGGTTTGATGTATAACTTCCGACTTATATTACATTACGAATTCTTAAGTTCATTATCGGCCGCCGTTAACAATTGGTTCAGTGTTTAACATTTCTCAGTGTCTCTTTATTCAATTGAAGTCTGTGCACACAATTTTCAACCGCGAGCAAATCTGTGTGGGATACAATTTAATTTAAGGCGGGGAGGTTCAAGTGCCTGGTGAATCGATAATCAACCATAATCTTATAAATGTAGTGACCTTATTTCTATACTCACGCTAAAAGATCGATTTTCCAAAACCCATGCTTAAAATTCTAGATCAGATTAACCGGATCGAACTGAGTTTAATAAATTCTGATACCACTTTCTATGATCAACCATTCTCTCACCAATCGATCGTGCCAAGTATTTTCATTATCTTAAAGTTATTCTAATGCTCATTGGCTTCTTGATATTTACTAAGCATGACTGTGTTCAATAGAACACGTCATTTCTACACGGGGTCGAATGAAGGCAAAGGCCGTAACCTATCTTGTGATTTACATATACGCCAGGATTACGTGGCTTTGACCATGAACACTTATTAAAAGCGACCAGCTAACTACAGTGGGAAGCAGAGAGAGAGGGGTTATTCCGCCCTGGTTCTGCTGCCCTAACTCTCCGTGTGGTCGGAGTAGGGCGATGTGTAATAAGGAAAGCTTATCCCTAGTTCGATCTCTAATTCCCTCTCCAACCAATTTCCGAATACAGTGACAACTCTCAACCAAAACGACAGACATCCGAGTTGTAATACCATTTAGTTGGAATATCACCAGCCTATGAAAAAAACAACCTATTGCTAAGAATAGGATCATAGAAACTGTATTACATTAGCCTAGAATGTTAAAAGGAAATGATGGATCGGAAGATGCTGTTGCGTCAGTCTTGAATATGAAAGGGTCTGCTTGGCTTCGAGATTTGTGCTTTTACACCTTTATATTTACTAAGCTTAGCTTCATACTGCGCAAGGTGAAATAGTGAAGAAATACTGTGTTGCACCAGTCTTCCAAATGGGAAAGGCCAGCATGCCTGGCTTGAAAATCAGCATTCGAAATCCTGGTGTTTACCTGGGATTAAACATCGATCACTGGTTCCGATGGTAAATCCATATCTATTTAACCAAGCGAACAGGTCCTGATAGTTGCTGAGCTTAGTACGCCGTAAAGACAAATGAGAGGAAAGACAGAATAGAAAGACTGTGTTGAGCCAGTATTCAAAACGGAAATTCCCTGCCTACCCTGAAGATCAGCATTCGAAGTCTTTTACCTAGGCTTGGACACTGACCGATAGAGTAACAGTGACACAACCCACGCTATGAAGGGGCTTACAGCTTTGTGGCTACGCTATACGTATCCCTAATATATCAGGTCAATCCTGAAAACGATTTCTTATTTGGGATGTATATAAGTATAGTTTATTATAAAATACGAAACATATCAATTCCGTAAGGTTCTTATTTCGGTATACAGATTTTTTAAAAGTAATTATTAGTTTGATGCAAAAGTTCACTGCACCGACTTTTGCGCAATGTTAGAATCTTAGACGTATCTTTAAAGTTCAAACATCTCTTTATTACTTGTGCAATCAGTCAACTGTGGTGCGTCGCTTACAAGCTTTACAAACAATTCTGAAGCGAGGTTCCACATTATATTATGGAAACAAACATCAATCAACGTATAAGCACTCTTGTCTTTCTCTTCTTGCTTGGCACAGGAAAAAGTCATTTTTGGACAAGATAGTCACTGGCGATGAAAAATGAATTTATTACGAGAATCAAAAACAATGAAAACAATTTTGTTGCATAAACAGCGGATATTTTACACAAGTTTCAGTAGATGTATATAAAAAAGTAATACTTATCCTGAAAGATACTTCTACATTCATCAGGTTTTCTTAGTTTGCTCCGAATCGTCCGATCCCTCGATGTCGCCCAGAGGCTGATACGTTAAATGCACGTACATTGGCAAGTTGGGACGAGAAGGTCTCCTTTTGAGCGAGGGCTCTTCAGTCCGTAACGTACGGAATTTTCAAAAGACATAGAAATATCTTTGGGACTGGCGATGAAAAATGGATTCATTACGAGAATCAAAATCCCAAAACAAAGACGCATTGAAATGGAAAAACGTTTTGTCCTGGACAAGTTAACAAGTGGATATTCCTGCATGACAACGCCTGTCCTCAAGTTGCAAATGCAACGCACCAAACTATTATTGAGCTAGAATGGTAAGTTCTTCGACATGCGGCGTATTCTCCAGATCTTTCACTTTCAGACTATTTCATATTTCGCTTTATCTGCTCAGCGTTTCCAATAAGAAGATATCGAAAGATTCTTCAAAGAATTGGTCCAATTTGTTCTTTTATGATGCAATATACAAATAAAGAAGCTTTGAATAAAAGACTTTGTCCAAAAAGCTGGAAACTTTTGCCCAAATCTAGTACAATCTTATTGCATAAACAGCGGATATGTTATACACGTTTTTAATAGATTTCTATAAAAAGCAATACTTATCCTGAAAGATACTTCTACATTCATCAGGTTTTCTGAAAAGTGAAGTCGTCTGCAAGTCGTTTCTATTCAATCAATACGAAATTCAAAGACAAGCAGGCGTCGTTTGGTTTAAGCCTTGAGATTATTTATTGCAAATCTACAGACGTAGAGAAACAAAGTCTTCCTTTTGCACTTTTCAGAAATCTTTCAGTTTCTTTTCAATTTTTGATTTTCATTTCCATCGATTGAATCGATTCCACGGCATCTATTTAAAATGTTTTTTTCTAAAAGTTTAATCCAAATCGCCCGGTCTTTCAGAGGACGTTAAATGAGTCTCCTTTTGACCTAATGTCCTCTTTACAAATAACCACGGTTTCATCGACCTGCAACGAATGGATTCTTTCAAAATATCTTTTTAAAAAAAGGAAAATAACGGAACCAAATGCCTTACAACAGGGATTGGGCGTCCTGTCAATTCTACTCGGATGTCGATCGATTATTGTAATTTTCCCTCGAACGATTAACTATTTAGATGAAATTAATATTAATCAAAGCAGTGATCGGTTTCATATGATTGATGATATCTTCTTTTATAGATATTCATTGGAATCTTCAGGATTAATTTCATGAATTATTCAAACTTTGACCTTCGACATTTAGACTAATTCTATGATATGAATTACAAGTATACATTTCTCCACTGATAGAATTAAACTGACTTCTGATATGTTTCGTTCTGTTCCCTTCTATTCTTTTTGCTTCTTTTCTTTCTTTCTTTGTTTTTTTTTATTTTTGCCTTTTTCTTTACATTTACTATTTTCAACCCTTTCGTTTTAAATCTCTCTTTCTTTTTTTCTTCTTTTTACTTCGTTTAGTCTATTGACCAATTCTCAAAGTGGTCTGAGGTACCATCCCATGTTCTTATTGATGTTCCTTCTAACTATTCCTATCAATCTAAAGTGACCCGAAAATAAAACTGATTACTCTTCCCCATCACTACCAACATACCCACCTGCTGTCTACAGAAGGCAAAACTGACCTTTTGACACACCCTATTTCTGATCCAGTAGATCCGAAATAGATTTACCTAACAGTCTACCATTTTCCCCGCACAAATTAGCATTCACTACTACTGCTACTACTGCTGTATTTTGAGAATAATTATGACAACCTTTCTGAGTCAAAAGTCTGCATTCTAGCAGAAAGAAATGTTATGTTCAATCGAAAAGACTGAATCTTCTGCTAGAGAAATCAGCCTAATCTGGCGCCAAAAACATTTCAATCTCCCGCCAAAACGTTTAAATCGTGTGCCAATTGATCACGTGGTCAGCCTAATCAATTACAGGTCAGTCAGTTTGATAGATTCATTCTTTATCTTCTTTAATCACAAAAACAGATAATTATCTAAAAACGGTTTTTCTTGTTCGTTGAATTGTCGACAACATTTTACAATCGATTAACAATGAATTGGCCTTGAGGGACGGTTTTCATGGAATCGGCGTAAATTGAGGAAAGGAAAAGATGGCTTTGTTGGAATCGGCGTAAATTGAGGAAAAGAAATGCCGTTAAGGAAGCGATTAAATAAAGGAAGTGCCAATGGTTTGCTGTGTTCTTTATCTTATATTTGGCAAAAGAAGTAAAGAATTTGCGCTAAAGACAAGATACAATAAACAAAAGGTATTAGAGAGAATCAGCGACGTTAAAATGAGTTCTGAAACATTCAAAAGATTAATCTAGAGTTGATATTGATATCAAATAGGCTGATGAAAAGTTTTGAGAGCGTTTTATAGTACGATTAATTTTAAACTAGCCAGCCCACTGTATACAATGGTCTTGGATCAGCTTCAGCAACCAATAAGCGGTCATTTCGGCCTTAGTTCAACTTCTGAACTGATACCCAGAATAAGACCATAGCTTTCCATTTCCATATTGAATACGGAATCCATTGTTGTCTTTCTATTTTCTGCGCACATGGAATCAGTTCTCAATTTGTAATTATCTAGATTTCTACACTTTCTAATGAGAAACAGTTATGAGTTCGGTTTCATTGTCAGCTGCATCAAAATCGTATGGCTTCTTCAATGTCGCTTCTATTACAGAGTAATTATTAGTATCTAATACGATTCGCAATGATCGGCAGGGAACGCTATAATGGACTTAATTCAGCTACACACCATTTGTTTTTATCAATAGGAATGGCTGTATTAACGGCTCGTCAACCAGAGATTTTATTTCATTATCATACATTAGTACGAATATATATTAGGTGTGTGCAAAGGTTACCGGCGGAAAACCGGTTTGTTTTCGCTTAACCTATGTGGAAGCCACTCAGCAAAATGACTAGCATAACCAAACTGGTGCAAATGATTGTCAACTCATGATTTGGGTATTCTTAGTGTATTGGCTATCTCCCACGCCGTATAACGTTATTTATTCCCAAGTAATATCTTTATTTGATCGGTATCAGCATCACCTGGTCTACTCGATCGTAGAGTGTTGTTAAGTGAAAAGTCTCCAGCACGAAACTTTGCAAACCACTTTGATTATTCACATTACTTTCTCCATAAACTGCACACTTTCTTTGCGTCCGAATCACATGTTTACCGTTTTTATAATAATAAAGCATAATATTCCTAAATTGTTCCTTCAATGTTAAAACCAATAAGCAAAAATACGTGAAATTTGACAATTCTTTTAATGCATGTTATGACAGCTGTCACAATACACCCCGAAGTTACAACCAAACGCTCTTTTGCCATCTAATGACAAACATCGAACGAACCTTTTGGTCAACCTAATACTTTCTGATTTATTTACAAAGAAGTGTTGTCCATAAAACATGTCGTAAATTATACACCTATTTTCAAAGCTTTAACAAGATTTATCTCCCCGATTTAATTTGTCATTAAATCTGACACTTCTGATTAGGAATCTGAATAATCAGCATTCGAAATCCTGGCTTTTGCACGGGTTCGAACACTGACCTCTGGCACCGGAGAGAAATACGTTATTATTAGCGTGGTGCAAGAATAATTGCGGATTTTGTTATTTTAAACTTTGACGCTTATTTTGGAATAAACTATTATTTAACTATGTTCATGGAATATACCATTTTAAAGCGTGAATTTCGCTTTATCTATCAGGGGACCGTCATCGAACGTACAGCTCAACATTGGTTCCAAATATTCCGAAACGGAGACGAGAGCCTTGAAGATGAAGAGGGTCGTGGATGTCCTTCTGTGATTGACGACATCCAATTGAGGGTCATTATTGAGGTGGACCCACGCAAAACAACTCGAGAGGTTGCAGAGGAACTAAACGTTGACCATTCAACAGTTGTTCGACATTTGCACCAAATTGTAAAAGCAAAAGAATCTCGTCAAATGGGTGCCGCACGAGCTGGACGAAAATAAAAAATATGTGCCGTTAGTCTGCTCTGCGCTTCTTTTGCGTAAAAACAACGACCCCTTTCTTGAATTGACGAATAATGGATTCTGTACAACAATTGACGGCGTTCTGCACAGTGGCTGGACAGAGGTGAAGCACCAAAACACTTCCCCAAAACACACCTGCACCAAACAAGATTATGGTCGCTCTTTGGTGGTTGGCAAGTGGAATCATCCACTTCTTGAATCCTGGCGAAACCATCACAGCAAAGGAATATTGCCAGGAAATCGACAAAATGCACCAAGAACTGCAATGTTTACGTCCAATATTGGTCAATCGAAAAGAACCAATTCTTCGCCATGACAACGCCCGGCATCATGTCACGCGAATGACCCTGAAAGTGAACGACCTAGGCTACGAAGCTCTACCTCACCCAGCTTACACACCAGACTTCTCTCCGACTGACTACCACTTTTTCAAGCATTTCGGGGAAGGTCTTCAACAACCAAGCAGCAACTCAAAACGCTTTCGTAGAATTCATTAGTCCCAGGACCTCACAATTCTATGCTTCCGAAATAAATGGACTTATTTCTAGTTGGCAAAAATGTGTAGATTCTGAAGGTTATTATTTCGATTAATAACTTTTATTATAAGCTGAGATATACTGCTTTAAAGTTTAAGGTGAAAAACCGCAATTACTTTTGCACTAACCTAATATGTATCTGATTGTGCGAGGTCCCAGATGCCAAGGAATGGACACACTCATTAAACAAATGGGATTTCGTTCAAGGGATTTGGGGAAAGACCCCATGTCGAGTTAGGTTATTTGGGAAGAGATTACAATCAATCTAAGTGGCCATTTGAAAAGACATTAAAGAAAATAATGATTTTGATATATGTTATATATATGACTGATCAAAGCCAGATGATATTAAGAAAGAGATAGGTAAAAGAAGCGGAAGTAAGATGTAGATGGTTAAATATAAATACGAGAGAAAGAAAGAATGAAAAGATATGAGAGCTGGAGACAGGGAAAGCCAAGAGAGATATAGACAATCGGTGGATATAAATAGGACCATCAAAAATTAGAAGAACGGCAGGCGCGCCCGTAGTGGAGTCGAGACAGGCTTCATTGGCCTATCTTGCGAACGCGTGCGGGGTTAACTGGGCGCATGGAAATGGACACATGATCTCTCTCTCTCTCTCTCTCTCTCTCTCTCTCTCTCTCTTTGAAAACTTCTAAGATGACCCGACCAAATGTATTGTTGCGACTATATTCGCTAGCGACGAAAATAAATGTATATATATATTCTATCAACAGAATGCGAGACTTCGATCCATCTTTTGCACATATGTATGTTTGTTCACACAATTGCTACATTACGCCATTCTCTCAAGCAGAGAAGGCTTGCCTGACTAGAAAATCAGCATTTGAAATCCTGGCTTTTATCTAGGCTCGAACACTGACATCAAGTAAAAGTAGGAAATACGTTGCTATTTCAGCCACGGGGCAGAACATGTTAAGAGGTTTTATCTGGGTCATTTTTTCTTAATTATATTGAGAGTTACAACTGAGTGTTCTATAATCTTCACGAGGTAATTCTATCAGTAAGTATAATAGTTTCATAGAGTTTTCCCTTAGCAATATAAACAGAATTCTGATTCAGTTGAAAAAATAATGGCCTATTCAGAGTTAAAGTCAAACTGTCACATTCGTCTTCGGATAAAAAAAATGTCAAATGCAGAAAAACCAAAATACTCTGACATTAACTAAGATTTTATATTTATTTCGTCTTCAAATCTAACAATATTTCGTGTTTGTTTTTTTTCGTTCGATCGCTACGAGAAATATGAGGCAATCTTTACCAGTGAGAATTACGTTTCTTCATAACAGTCATTTTCTTCTACTTCTCTTCTTTTTGTTATTTCTTTGTGTTGTTCATTTTTATTTTGGTTGGGGGTGGGGTGAGGGGCACAGATCATTAAACTTATCCGGGTGATTTGGTTCATATATATCAAGAAATCTTTACCTGTGACAAGAGTGGAGAAAAACTTCCGTTCGGCTCCAGACAAAAAATATTGTGAGGTAAAATGAATATACATAGGACGCTCAGAGTATATTTAAAAATGAATAAATAAGTGAAGAGAGGGGGAAATGGAGGGAGGTAGAAATAGATCGATAGATAGAGAGAAGAGTGGGGCGGAGAAAGAGAAACGGCAAACGTCGATCTGTTTGGAAACAAACTGAAATGAGTTTAGGCTCGTG
>VCCN01000658.1:147076-160296 GCA_006491835.1 Architeuthis dux
AAACATACCACAAACTACTAAACCTATAGATACTAGCGACAGACATAACAGTATGAGAAGTAGTATCTGCATATGCATATATGATAATTATAATGACACTTATTAGTGAGAGCCTATATTTGCCCGGAGTCGGTGTGAGCGACTACTAAACGAGCGTCCCAAATCGTAAATGTGAATAAAGAAACGAATTTCGTGCGGGGGTCGAACCCGCGTCCACCTTTGAAGCCACCTATACGCGGTGCTGTTCTACCTACTGAACTAACGAAGATCGGATGATAGACAGGAGTCTTTTATCCTACACTTGGTTAGCTTCTCCATTCACACGCTCCGATTTTAGGCACGAATATAGTGCGGCTCTCTTATGTCGACAGTATGAAATCAAATTATGGATAATTGTATATCTGAATCGTGGTTTTGCGACCGATTGAAATTGTCTTGACAACGGGTAATAAAATCTGATTAATAATACTGCATAAATTACTGTTCCAAATATTGCTATAACGTCCTCATCTCAAATAGTAATTATTATAATAATCACTGTAAGAGCAGTGTGTATAATCATCCGTGCCTTTACTTATATAGATATATAATGTTTCAAAGTAGCCGTAACAGCTGCAGGATAAAAAAAAATGATAATGTTTCCAGATAACAATATTAATAATCAATCTCTAACCATAATCCCAAAATAAGATTAAATAAAACATTGTAAACGTTTTACTTAGATCTTCTTCGTTATAGTGTATGCTATAATCTCATAATATCTATAATTATCATCATCTTAATCAGCCTTTTAGCGTCCGTCGTTGGACATATGCCTTTCCCAAGATTCGCCAATCCTCTCTATCATAGGCGTTGCGGAGCCAATACTTTCTTTCTTTCAAAACTTGTCTACTTCGTCACACCATTTTATATTTTGCTTTCATCATTCAGTTTGTCTAGCATTATTTGGAGACCATGAAGTTTCTCAGCAAAAAGGACGATGTCGTCAGCAAATCTGAGGTTACTTAGGTATACGCCGTCTATTCTGATTCCTTTATTTGCCCAGTAAGTTTCAGAAGATCATCTCGAGACAGGCTATGAAGAGTTTGGGTGAGCTGGTATCGCCTTGTCTTACCCCTTTTTCGAGCTGAAATGGTTCATTCTTTATGTAGCCTGATAAAGGAACTGCTGTTGCAAAACTCTGACATATACGGCGTCTACTCCTTGTTCTATGACTTTGGGGGTTTCCACTGAGTCGAAGGCTTTCTAAAAGTCAACAAATTCTACAGCGACTGGCATCTTGTATTCTGCTACTTTCTCTGTTTGTTGATTTACCGAATGGAGATGGTCAATCATTGTTATAAATTCATTGCTATAAACAACTACACATTTAAAAATTATTTGATATTTTTTGTCAGTGGATAACTTATGGATAAATAAGTGGATACATTATTTGTCGATGGATAACTTTCAATAATTTTGAATTCATTTTAAATAAAGTTTTTCGGATCGACCGACTGATTTTGATAACAATAATCGCTTGATAACATTATCAGTGTTTATAATAAACGAATACCTCTGTAATTATGATTTGGTGGATGCTCATGAAATCTTGTGCAATAATTGTCAGTCGTACTTAGAGGAAAACATTAGTGCGTGTGTTTGTCTTTATGTGTGTGTGTGTGTGTGTGTGTGTGTGTGTGTGTGTGTGTGTTTTTATATCTGTTTGCGTTGATTTCAAACCTATTCATCGCCTTTAGACGAAATTGATTCCACGTAGAGGCTGTTTGGTTCCCAGGGAGCAACACTTATCTACAAACACTCTAGATACTTTAAGAGGTAAAATGTAAAACATTTTCTCTAGATTATCATAAAGAAATAAATCAAGGCCGCTGGTTATAATCCACGAGTGTTTGTATCATTTCTTTTTCGTATATATTTGTTTTGTTTATTAACGATAATTATTCAATACAACGGCAACGGCGAGGGTATTCACACATCTAAATCAATACGAAAAGAAATTTTTAAAATATCCCAATAGTAAAAGACGTGTTATTAACAAAGACATCACTAGACCCTCGGGGCCTCCGGCGGCGTCAGAAAATTTGATGAATAGGAAAATAAAGACTATTCATACAATTTCAAATCTGTTTCCCGTTGTTGTTATTGCTACTTTATCTTCAGGGCCGAATATAACATTGATGGGGCCAAGTGCATAACATTTCTTGGGGGCCCTTCTAGTTTTATATTTTGCTATTATTTTCAAACAAATCAAAACAAAAATGAAATGTCTATACATAAAATTATGATGTTTAATTTAACGCAAAGACCTTTATGGGCCAATAATCTATTTCCATGTTGCATAATAAAACCTCAAAGAAATTGAAACACTGAAAAACATTCAAGATAAAAATATTTTATGTGTTTCTTTGTTTCTTTCATGTTTTATTCTGAAAATGTCTTTTCTTTTTGTCGGCTTTTGATTCCCTATTTTTGTTTTATTTTAAATCGTCCATCTGGTGTTCACGTTTATGTTTTCTTGCGTCCTTGTCATTAAAGACCAAATATAATAATAACATAAACAATAAGAATCAGGATACGTGATGCGTCGTTCGTAAATTGGGTCTGGTCGGAATTCTAAGCCATCTTGTCTCGGGTTTAGGACCAAGACAGGAATCGAAGAAACTTTATGAAAACAATTGTTTATTTTCAGTTGGTACACTGGCATAAAAAATGATCTGTCGACACAAAGTATTGGAAATTTAATATATGTCACAAGCAAATAACTCCTCATAAAAAGGCCGTTTTAACTGCCACTGAATCGTTCCAAGGCAAGAAATGATGAGAAAAAAGATTCAAAACTTAACAAAAGTAATTGTTCATTCTCAACTTGTACTTTAAGTAAAACCTGATTTCCCGACAGACTCTGGTGTCTGACACGTTCGTGTGACAATGTAAAAGAAAAATAATTTAAAAAATAGAAAGAGACAAATTAAAAAGACGGAAAAAACACGTGACCATCTTTAAATTATTGTTCTTTCATTTTTCGTTCAAATTGCTTCTTTCACTCCATTCAGACAAAAAATATAAATCATATATTTATATATAAATAAGAATATAAATTACTGAAAAAAGTGGTTCGTTTGAAAACAGATTGGAGACAAAACTTTGATAACTGATTTGTCGAATAAATAAATAATAATTCATGTTACGTTCTGCTTGTGACTGTAAAGAGTTGCAAAAGTAGGCTCCAGGGAGCCCGTGACATTGACAAATCAAAAGCTGCAATTGCCTCTCGTCTAAGCCAATCAGCGATCACCTTAAGTGACCAATCAGCTGTTAGGCGTCATGAGTAAATCGACTAATCACAAGAAAACAGGATTTACTATAAGATCTGCCGCACGGCCTATCGCTCGTTGAAATTGTCGTTAATTTGTGCAGAATATCCAGTGAGAATGGCTCGTACTAAGCAAACAGCTCGTAAATCTACAGGAGGTAAAGCTCCAAGGAAGCAATTGGCTACTAAGGCTGCCCGTAAAAGTGCCCCTGCAACTGGAGGTGTGAAGAAGCCCCATCGTTACAGACCAGGAACAGTAGCTCTTCGTGAAATTAGACGTTACCAAAAGTCTACTGAGCTTCTTATAAGAAAACTTCCTTTCCAGCGTTTGGTCCGTGAGATCGCCCAGGACTTCAAGACGGATCTTCGTTTCCAAAGTTCTTCTGTAATGGCACTTCAGGAAGCCACCGAAGCTTATTTAGTTGGTCTTTTCGAAGATACTAACTTATGTGCCATTCACGCTAAACGTGTGACCATTATGCCCAAGGATATCCAACTGGCACGCCGAATCCGGGGCGAGAGGGCTTGAATAATTCACTGGGACTCTAACTAAGGGTTGTTTTAACTATCACTAAATCGTTCTCTCGGTCTTGTCTTACCGAGTTAATTAATTTATGTATTTATCTGCAGAATTTATTCCTAATCTGCTACTTTCAGTTTGTTGGGGGCAATCTTGAACTCTTGTAAATTATTTTAGTATGACAAAACTCTGGAAGGTTGCTCCGAGGTAAAAGCATATTTTCATTTGCAATTTAGTAGAGATCTTTTTTTTTTTTTTTTTTTTTTTTTTTTTTTTTTTTTTCTCCCCCCCCTCTCTGTCTTTACGTACGTAATTAGTAGGCCATGTTTAATCTTTTCCTACAAAGAATTTTACTTCGATTGTCTTGTTACAGAATCGTAAAATGTGTATTTAAGAATGTTCTTAACGGTGCATTTAGTCGCCTTCCCGCCGAATTTTCAGGTATTTCCTCTTAAAGATAAAGGCAGGTAATTTCAGATTACACTTAAGAATTTAACAATTCAACAATATCCACGATTGAAGAACTTTACGTATGGAAATCACTCATCGGATTTCAATAAAACTGTCCCTTAGATTACGAATCGCTCTCTACAAGGAAGCTTTGGGATTACAAGTCACACGGAAATGGCCTACCTTTTTTCGCCTTAGCAAAGAAATATCGAAGTTTTGAATCTAATGCAATCTGATTTCTGGTTTTTTTTTTTTTTTTTTTTTTTTTTTTTTTTTTTTTTTTGTCTTTACTTGTAAGAGCAAGCAATTTTATACTTAAAAACTGTTAGATCTATTCGGCAAGTTCCCCATACTTTTTAAGTCTTTAGAAATTCTCTTGAAATTTCTTTAAAATTCTTCATGTGATTGGCAAAATCTTCACATTCGTTTGTGCAATAAATTTCTTTCAAGATGTTCAGTTTTATTCTATTGTTTTACCCTTATACTATGGCGAAATTAATTTCTTCCCTCCATTCTTAATGCTATACATTTTCCTGTGCTAATTAAACACACGCGAACTGAACCGATGAACATGTATATCAGTTTTATGAAACTCTTATCTGCTTAGAGTGAGCCACATGGATTTGCATTTTCCGTTATCAAAATTAAATCTGATACCGAAGTTAAAATTAAACAATGTATGCAGACTGGTTTCACTTAAAAGATTTAGTATTAACTGTGATGACCCTTGTTCATCGAATCGGTTTCTTGTCTTAATTTACTTGCCTTTTTAATTTGCTCGGAAAAAGATTTAATAAATGAAATTCAGGATTAAATGAACAAATTTGTATTCTCTAAAACTTTATTTGCTACTTAGAAATTGGGTTTTTTTTTTTTTTTTTTTTTTTTTTTTTTTTTTTTCTCCTGTCATTGAAATCTAAAACTGGAAAATTTGTCTTTATTTTATTAGTAACACACCGTATAGTTTGTTATTTTGACACATACAATTTCCTTTTGCATGGACGAGTTATCGTGGCAGAAAATTGACATTCGAAATCAGATTTTATCTTGGCTCGAACACTGATCCCTTGCGTCTCTGGCATGTACCCAGCAAGCAGGTCCTTGATATTTACTAAGCTTAGCTTCATACTGAGCAAAGTAAAATCGGGAAGAGCATGCTCGGCTTGAAAATCAACATCCGAAATCCTGGCTTTTACCTGGGCTTAAACACAGGTCACTGGTTTCCGACGGTAAATCCAGATCTATTTAACCAAGCAAACAGTCCCTGAGATTAGTACAGCATAAAGATACAGAATAGAACGAACCTGGCTTTTACCTGGGCTCGAAACCCGACCAATGGAGTCGTAGATAAAACGACGTGATGCACCACTCTTAAAACACAGCTTTGTGACTATGCTTTACCTATCCCCACTGCATAAACATTAAAGTCAGTCCTGATTTCGTATTGCAGATGCATATACGTATGTGATAATTATAAAGACACTTTTAATTGGGAACCTATATTTGCTCGGTACCGGTTTGACCCTATTATTAAACTAGCGGGCTAAATCGTGTAAGGAAACTAACGTCGTGCTGAGATTGAACCTGCGTCCAATATGAGACGTATCTTTGAAGTTTAAGCATCTCTGTATTACTTGTGCAATCAGTCAATTGTACGTGGTTTTCAACCTTACCAACATTTCTGAAGCGAAGTTCCACATTTTTACTGAAACAAACATCGATCGGCATATAATCACTCGCTTTTCTCTTCTTGCTCGACACAGAAACAATCATTTGTTGGACAAGGTAATCACTGGCGATGGAAAATGAATTTATTAAAAGAATCAAAAACAAAGAAAATCTGACCTAGATCTAGGACAGCCTTCAATATCTTAACGGAATCTACTGGGGGGGGGGGTCTCGGTGTTCGTTGGAATTAAAAGATAATTCTTTATTACGAAGGTTAACTGTTAGTGTGCAACGCTTGAGTGAGTAATTGGCCCGTTTGAATAATGCATTGGAACGGGAAGCCCTCTTTATTCTGGACAAGGAAGTTAATTGACAACACCCGTCCTCAAGTTACAAATGCGACTCACCAAAATATTATGGAGCTCGAATGGAAAGTTCTTCGACATGCGACGTACACTTCTAATCTTTTACTTTCAGACTCGCTTATTTCGCTCCATACTTTGTCTGCTCAGCTTTTCCAATGAGAAGATATCGAAAGATTCTTCAAAGAATTCATCGAATTTGTTCTTTTATGATGGAATATACAATTTAGCTGAAAGATGGCGTACGGTCAAAGAAACCCAGACAAAATACTTTGGTGAATGAATAATGAAGCTGTGAATTTATATGAATAAAAGACTTTGTCCAAAAAGCTGGAAACTTTTGCCCAAGTCTAGTACAATTTTATTGCATAAACAGCGGATATTTTATACACGTTTTTAGTAGATTTCTATAAAAAAGCAATACTTATCCTGAAAGATACTTCTACATTCATCAGGTTTTCTGAAAAGTGAAGTCGTCTGCAAGTCGTTTCTATTCAATCAATACGAAGTTGAAAGACAAGCAGGCGTCGTTTTGTTTAGGTCTTGAGATTATTTATTGCAAATCTACAGACATAGAGAAACAATCTTCCTTTTGCACTTTTCAGAAATCTTTCGGTTTCTTTTCAATTTTTGATTTTCATTTCCATCGATTGAATCAATTCCAGGGCATTTATTTTAAATGTTTTTTCTAAAAGTTTAATCCAAATCGCCAGGTCCTTTTTTTTGGGGGGGCGGTTATATTGTTGTTATACACACAACTGAGCCTCCAGCTGACTGCAATATTTACTTTCTAAATAGCTTAATTCAATTTTTTTTTCCTCTTTCTTTCTTGTGACCCACATTCCTTGGGGTAAATGTTTCGTTTTTTACTAATGTCTTCAAAGCACGAAATATGGTTGGGACATTTGAATCTCGTGATAGTTGTTTGTTATTTTGACACACAATTTCCTTAAATATCTTGCCTGGGCGAATTATTTTCATGGCAGAAGACCTGAAAGATTTCCTTTTGCATGGACGAAAATTGACATTCGAAATGCGAGGTTTTATCTTGGCTCGAACACTGATCCCTTGCGCCTATGGCAGGTACCCAGCAAGCAGGTCCTTGATATTTACTAAGCTTAGCTTCATACTGCACAGGGGCAAAAAGACTTGCATCAGTCTTCCAATTGGGGAAGACTACAATGCCTGGCTTGAAAATCAGCATTCTGAATCCTGGCTTTTACCTGGGCTTAAACACGGGTCACTGATTTCTGATGGTAAATCCATATCTATTTAACCAATCAAACAGGCCCTGTTATTTACTAGACTGAGTTTAGTAGAGCATAAAGACAAATGGGAGGAAATACAAAATAGAACGAACCTGGCTCGAAACCCGACCAATTGAGTGGCCGATAAAACGACGTGATGCACCTACACTTAAACCACAGCTTTGTGACTACGCTTTACCTATCCCTGCTCGATAAACACTTACGGTCAGTTCTAAAGACTCTGATTTCTTATCGAAGATGTATGTGATATAAAGAGATTTTTAATTGGCGACCTATATTTGCTCGGCACCCGATTGCGAAACGAACGGCTTAAATCGTGGAAATAAATAAATAAACGATCGTGCGGGGATCGAACCGGCGTCCAATATTAGAGGTATCTTCAAGCATCTCTTTATTACTTGCGCAATCAGTAAACTGTTGTACGTGGTTTACAAGCCTTACCAACAATTCTGAAACACGGTTCGATATTATATTACGGAAACAAACAGCGTATAAGCACTCTTCCCTTTCTCTTCTTGTTCGACACAGAAACAATCATTTTTAGACAAGGTAGTCACTGGCGATGAAAAATAAATTCATTACGAGGATCAAAAACAAAGAAAAATCGCGCCTGGATCCAATATCTTAATCTAACGGGATCTACTGGGGGTGGGGACCACGGTGTTAGGTGGGATTCAAAGGTAATTCTTTATTACGAGGACCAACTATTAGTGTGCAATGTTTGAGTGAGTAATTGCCTCGTTTGAATAGCGCATTGGAACGGAAAGCCGTTTTTCTTCTGGACAAGGAAGTTAATTGTTCATTTTGCTGCCTGACAACACCCGTCCTCAAGTTACAAATGCGACACACCAAAATATTATGGAACTAGAATGGAAAGTCCTCATATTCCGCTCTATACTACACCCTTTGTCTGCTGAGCGTTTCATCGAATTTGTTCTTTTATGATGGAATATACAATTTAGCTGACAGTTGGCGTAAGTTTAAAGAAACCCAGACAAAATACTTTGGTGATTGAATAATAAAGCTGCGTATTTATATGAAAAAAGACTTTGTTCAAAACGCTGGAAAACTTTGCGGCAATATAATACAATTGTATTGCATAAAAAGCGGACATTTTATACACGTTTCGGTAGATTAGTATAAAAAGCAATACTTTTCCTGAAAGATACTACAACATTTATCAGGTTTCCTGAAAAGTGAAGTCGTTTCTATTCAATCAATACGAAATTCAAAGATAAGCAGTCGTCGTTTGGTTAAGGCCTTGCGATTATTTATTGCAAATCTACAGGCGTAGAGAAACAGTCTTCCTTTTGCACTTTTCAGAAATCTTTCAGTTTCTTTTCAATTTTTATTTTTATTTTTTCATCGATTGAATCAATTCCACAGCATTTATTTAAAATGTTTTTTCTTAGTTTGGTCAGAATCCTCCGGTCCTTCGATGTCCCCCAGAGGCTGATATGTTAAATGCATGTACACAGGCAAGTTGGGACGAGAAAGGCTTCTTTTGCGCGAGGGTTCTTCAATCCGTAACGTACAGATTCGGTTTCATATGATTGATGATATCTTCTTTTATAGATATTGATTGGTTTTTGACAAGAATCTTCAGGATTAATTTCATGAATCATTCAAAGTTTGAACTTCGACATTTTATTCACACTTACTATTTGTTTAAGTTTCCATAAATCCATGGTACTAAAAGACATGACAGGTGTATAATAAATGGGTCAAACAAATAGAAGTTATGAATGAACTATGAAATGAAATTATTTCTTCCAATATAGCAGAGTATGAGTCAGCTGTGGAAATGTTCGATTTTTCCAGTTTGCTGACGATTCAAAAGACCGGCACGCGTAACGTCATCTGTTGTCACCCAGAGGCATGATTCGGCGGCGCCGGGGGTTTCAAGCGTGCGCAAGTGCCCTCTCATAACTTTGGTAAAATTTTAGTCGGATTTCCCAATAGCATTAGAGGTTTCCCTCTTTGCCATAGGATGCAGCGATTGGGCCGGTCACTACATTTTTATTGTTTTCAAAATAAGTTCTGAGTAGTTTGGCATAGTGTTTCAGGTTTGGTCTGCGCAACGGTTGTCTATCTATCTATCTACCCAGCATTTTTCATTCTTCTTCAATATGAGTCTCTCGGGACGTCGCTAAACTTCATACCTGTCCATTCCGATGTTGTCTTCTGTCTCTCCTTCTCCCTCCTTGCACTGTGCCTTGCACGATTGCCTTGGCAAGCCCTGCTGATCATGAGACGTGCCCATACCACTTTAGTGTGCATCTCTTCACTTTGATTAGGAGGTCTTCGTAACGCCCGATAGCTTGTCTAATTTTGTTTCTCACTTCTTCGTTTGTAGGAGATGACGAAGTGTCTTCGAAATCATCTAATCTATATAGCCTGTATCTTCTCTATATCCGCTGTCAAGGACAACGATTGGCAAGCGTACAGAAAATATTGAAATGACAGCATCAGTCTGATATTTGAGCTGAGTGAGATATTTGTCATTTAGGTGGCCTTCAATTTTGTCATTTCTGCTCGGTGAATCGATTCAGACTTTTAGTGTTTGTTTACTTCGCAATGCATCTATCCCCCGCTTTTCGAACGTTTGCTTTAAGCCACTTTTTTCGCTTTTACGAAAAAGGCAAAAAGCGAAAATAGCGTTCAGCGTTTGTTTTGCAGCAGTTCCTTATAGAGGCAGCGCACACTCGCTTCTCCTCTCTACTTCACCATAGTATCCTGTTCCTCTCACCCCCAACCTACGACGAATCAGACTAACATACCATCACCATTATTTAGATCTGTAGACGCTCGAAACTGTTTCCATATAAATTAATGGTAATTGCTTTACCATTTTACGCCATTTCGGCTTGCGAAATGCGTTTTTATTAGAACGATCTCTTTTCGGAGAGCGGGGAAAACCTGTACATGGAATTTATACGCAAGCTATGTTCTCTGAAGATACCATATAAATAGATATTCGAATATTGAGAGATATCCAGACAGACACAATCAAGTAATACTTTGTGTGTATGGAAGTGAACTCTCTGGGAATATTGACCTCATCTGCTGTTTGCTTTTGCGTTAAAGAATTGTTCTGTCAGTACAGGAAAAGATCGTGTATCGTTTCTGAAAAAAAGATTAAAATATAAAAGAATAAACAACAGAAGATCAAGTGTAGCATAGCGCTTTGTTATTAAGTAAAATGCATTCATATAATTACCAGATGCAGGGGTGCACCAGAAAGGATGAAGCAAAGACCGTTTATAACGTATATCTGTTTATTTTCGTCGTTAGTTCCATGTAAGCGAAATACTGTCACAACAGTAGTTTCCAAAATACAACACTGTTTACAATTCGTCACCCGAGGGAAAGGAAGGATGGTGAACTTGACAAGGTGTGTACGGAGAGAGAGAAAGGCTGAGAAAACATGTGTATTTAGTCAGGCCTAATTAGCTCCACACGGGTCCGAGGCTAACGCGTGTCGCTGACTGACCCTTCTCAAAATGATGGTTCTATTTATGTGTGTCGTTTACATGTCACTCTTGTTCCTCTTTGTCTCTTCTCATTATTTCTTTATTCCTTACTTTATTTCTCACTTCCGTTAATGTTCCTTATCTTCATAACGTCTTTTGATCAACCGAAAACTTAATGGGTTGACACGTCACTCATAATCTACTAATACGCGACATGGGGCCTTTTCGTAAAATTCCTTACAACCAGAACTGCCGCTAGCACTATAGGGGTTCTTTCCCGCCGTGTTCGGTCATTTGACCTCCGATACGAAGACCCTGGGAAACGAAATCTGTTCTTTATTTACTATTTCTGACCGTGAGAACATTTTGTGTTTACATTACAAGCTAAAATGAAGTATAGACGAATACGACTTAATTACCAATTTCTTTTCCTTATTAGAGACCCTAAATGAACTCAATTAAATCAACCGTACTCGTCATTATATTACATTCCTTCTTATCATTAAAAAGAAAATATATAGTGATATATTTTCAAGTATAATTAAATCGGAAGTTGTCTAAAATAAAAAAGTCCTTTTCGAATTTCAATTGTAAGATGTTCTGTTTCTGAATCATAACAAATATTAAATTCTATGTATTGTACCTCTCTCTCTCTCTCTCTCTCTCCGTAAAATAAATTACCAAACCAAAAAACTCACATCGTAACACAAAACAAAAATCGATTCATTTTAAAATTAACCTGAAAAGAGAAAAAGAAACATATACCTTCTTCGCGTTGTTCGTTCGATCTTTTTGTTAATTATTGCCTCTCTTGGTCCCTCTTGTTGTGACGTTGTGATGTTGTCTTTCCTTTTCCGTTGCATCTGGTGGGGTTGATTGTTGTTGTCCGGTGTTGAGAGATGCAAGACCCTGCATCGGTTTTGTCCTTCTTTTACGTTCTAGACCCTACGTTGTGGTGTGTGCCGTGGTAACTTATGTTTGGTTAACGTTTGCGTCTGTCTCCCGCCGTTCTCATTGTCCCGCCAACAAAGGATGATTGTCTCATTTTTGGAGGGGATCCGTGAATATCTTCATTATTTCATCTTCTTCACAGTTTCAACCTCATCAGCTTCTCTGTCAACTCGAGGTCGGAAAGCCACAATACATTGTAAATACCGCTAATAATAAAATTAGTAATGAATGACGCGTCTGATATAATCTCCAGTTCAACTATTGTTCAATATTTGACCTTCCCACTTGTTATTAAATAATAAGTGAATGCAGCAAGCTGGCTCAAAATAATAAGTGAATACAGCAAGCTAAACCCAATATGTGTACAAGTCGCATATTACGCCCACGTTTTAATATTGATTATAGTTGTTTACTAAGCTAGGATTTGTCTGGCACAAGGTCACGGTAGTAGGTCATTCAAGGAGAATCAAAATCACAGTAATGGTGAACTGGCCTCTGAGACTACTTTGCTAAACATCGCGCTACGGTAGGCACCCTATCTTGGTCTTGGTTTGTTTGTTCTTTTGCTTTTTTATATACCATGATCTCACTTAATTTAGGAACATGAATTTAGGAACATCAAAATAATTATTTTCTCTCATGTCAGTTTTTACCGTCATATTATATGTAAAAAAAGAACAATTTATGCTCTTCTAACTTATGTATGTTTGGTGGGAATTTATTTTTATATAGTAATATGTATAATTTGAATAATATTTTGTCATAAACATCATTGTCACTGAGTTTAAAGAAACCGCTCAAAATCAACTTTTACTCTTTGTCAAAATACGGTGAAATAGGTTAGTTTTAATTTTCTTTCTTTTCGAGTTAAATTATGTAGTTGCAATGGGAAAAAAGTGTTGTTTGTTGCCAGAAACTAGGGAAAAGATCATGCAACTGAATAAGCAGGGCAAAAGTTTCTGGGGTGAGATATTCCAAATAGTGTTGCTTTACGATGCCATGAAAATCTACACCACAACTGGTGGATAATTGCATAGGCCCAGATAAGGACAGCCGAGATAAAACTCCATACGAATGAAAATGTACATTAACCGACTTACGATGAGCAATACGAGAATAATTACCATCAATATAAGTGATGCAAGTCATAAATAAGGTTTGAAAATAGATATGACCTTCATAAAAATGGCTTGAAGCAATTTGGGCTCATGG
>VCCN01000658.1:173383-185485 GCA_006491835.1 Architeuthis dux
ACACACACACACACACACACACACATATATGTATGTATGTATATACGTATGTATGTATGTATTTATTGTACCGTTGTGGAAATGTCCGACTATTTCCGCTTCACTGAATCGTGGTTTTGCGACCGATTGAAATTGCCCTGACAACGGGTAATAAAATCTGATTAATAATACGGCATACGATACTGTTCCAAATATTGCAATAACGTCCTCATCTCAAATAATAATTATTATAATAAACAGCACTAGCAGTATCATCATCATCATCATCATCACTGTAAGAGCAGTGTGTATAATCATCTGTGCCTTTACTTATATAGATATATAATGTTTCAAAGTAGCCAGATAACAACATTAATAATCAATCTCTAAACATAACACCAAAATAAGATTAAATAAAACATTGTAAATGTTTTCTTTCAGATAGTTTTCATTATAGTGTATGCTATAATCTCCTAATATCTATAATCATCATCAGCCTGTTAGCGTCCGTCGTTGGATATATGCCGTTCCCAAGATTCGCCAGTCCTCTCTATCATAGGCGTTGCGGAGCCAATACTTTCTGAACTTGTCTAGTTCGTCACACCATCTTACATTTTGCTGGCCACAGTTTCGCATATAATCTCTGATTGATATCCAACGGTTGTCTGACATTCTTGCAACATGAACAGCCCATTGCCATTTAAGTTTTCTAATGGTTTCTATGGTATATCTGTTCCCTGTTTGTTTTATAATATAATGTACTTGTGATCCTTCTATTTGATATTAAGCATGATTCTCTCTTCATTGCATGTTTCTCAGTTTTAGGGCCAATCTTTTGGTTACGTTCCATGTTTCAGCTCCATAGGTGTCTATTGGGAGGATGCATTGGTTGTAGGCCTTAACTAATGGGATGTTCTTGTTCTTGAAGGTTGGGCTTGCTCTACCGTAAGCTTGCCAACCTAGAGTGATTTTTCGCTTGATTTCTTCTTCTTTTAATCGTTGTGTCTTTGTCCTCAACATGTTTGTTTCACATGGCATCTGTTTTACTAAAGTTCATGCAAAGACCAACTTTCTGGCTTTCTTCGTTCAGCTTGTCTAGCATTATTTGGAGACCATGACGGTTTTCAGCAAAAAGGACCATGTCGTCCGCAAATCTGAGGTTACTTAGGTAGTCGCCGTCTATTCTGATTTCTTTATTCGCCCAGTAAATTTCAGAAGATCATCCCGAGACAGGCTATGAAGAGTTTGGGTGAGCTGGTATCGCCTTGTCTTACCCCTTTTCGAGCTGAAAGGGTTCATTCTTTATGTAGCCTGATAAAGGAACTGCTGTTGAAAAACTCTGACATATACGGCGTCTACTCCTTGTTCTATGACTTTGGGGGTTTCCACTGAGTCGAAGGATTTCTAAAAGTCAACAAATTCTACAGCGACTGGCATCTTGTATTCTGCTACTTTCTCTGTTTGTTGATTTACCGAATGGAGATGGTCAATCATTGTTATAAATTCATTGCTATAAACAACTACACATTTAAAAATTATTTGATATTTTTTGTCATTGGATAACTTATGGATAAATAAATGGATACATTATTTGTCGATGGATAACTTTCAATAATTTTGAATTTATTTTAAATAAAGTTTTTCGGATTGACCGACTGATTTCATTATCATTGATTATAATAAACGAATACTTCTGTAATTATGATTTGGTGGATGCTCATGAAATCCTGTGCAATAATTGTCAGTCGTACTTAGAGGCAAACATTAGTGTGTGTGTTTGTCTTTATGTGTGTGTGTTTATATGTGTTTGCGTTCGCGTGTGCTTGTGTGTGTTCGCGTTCGTGTCTGTCTGTGCCTGTCTGTGTGTCTGTGTGCAAGCGCGTGTGTGCCAATTGTTGCGTTGATTTCAAACCTATTCATCGCCTTTGGACGAAATTGATTTCACGTAGGGGCTGTTTGGTTCCCAGTGAGCAACAATTATCTACAAACACTCTAGATACTTTAAGAGGTAAAATGTAAAAAATAATAATAAACATTTTCTCTAGATTAACATAAAGAAATCAATCAAGGCCGCTGGTTATAATTCACGAGTGTTTGTATCATTTCTTTTTCGTATATATTTCTTTTGTTTATTAACGATAATTATTCAATACAACGGCAACGGCGAAGGTATTCACACATCTGAATCACTACGAAAGGAAATTTTTAAAATATCCCAATAGTAAAATACGTGTTATTAACAAAGACATCACTAGACCCTCGGGGCCTCCGGCGGCGTCAGAAATAAAGACTATTCATACAATTTCAAATCTAGTTACCGTTGTTGTTATTGCTACTTTATCTTCAGGGCCGAATATAACATTGATGGGGCCAAGTGCATAACATTTCTTGGGGGCCTTTCTAGTTTTATGTTTTGCTATTATTTTCAAACCAATCAAAACAAAAATGAAATGTCTATACATAAAATTATGATGTTTAATTTAACGCAAAGACCTTTATGGGCCAATAATCTATTTCCATGTTGCATAATAAAACCTCAAAGAAATTGAAACACTGAAAAACATTCAAGATAAAAATATTCTATGTGTTTCTTTGTTTCTTTCTTGTTTTATTCTGAAAATGTCTTTTTTTGTCGGCTTTTGATTCCCTATTTTTGTTTTATTTTAAATCGTCCATCTGGTGTTCACGTTTATGTTTTTCATAGTATTCCAATGATTGGATGATAGTACCAACGAAATTGCGTCCTTGTCATTAAAGACCAAATATAATAATAACATAAACAATAATAATCAGGATACTAAGTGATGCGTCGTTCGTAAATTGGGTCTGGTTGGAATTCTAAGCCATCTTGTCTCGGGTTTAGGACCAAGACAGGACTCGAAGAAAATGTATGAAAACAATTGTACAAAAAATGATCTGTCGACAGAAAGTATTTGAAAATTAAATGTTGGACTGTCACTGATGGACCATATCGAGTTAATAGATTCAGCTATTGTATTGATGTGTCGCCTCATACCACCCAGGCCAACAGTTATATGTCACAAGCAAATAACTCCTCATAAAAAGTCCGTTTTAACTGCCACTAAATCGTTCCAAGGCAAGAAATGATGAGAAAAAAGATTCAAAACTTAACAAGAGTAATTGTTCATTCTCAACTTGTACTTTAAGTAAAGCCTGATTTCCCGACAGACTTTGGTATCTGACAAGTTCGTGTGCCAATGTAAAAGAAAAATAATTTAAAAAATAGAAAGATACACATTAAAAAGACGGAAAAAAACACGTGAGAAATATGACGATCTTTAAATTATTGCTCTTTCTTCTTTCGTTCAAATTGCTTCTTTCACTCCATTCTTCATGCATATATCCACATAAGGTAACCGGATAATGCCCACCTCCGCAAACACATGTAAATGTCACAAGCAAATGATTCCTCATCTCGGAAATTCAGACAAAAAATATAAATCATATATTTATATATAAATAAGAATATAAAATATAAATTACTGAAAAAAGTGGTTCGTTTGAAAACAGATTGGAGACAAAACTTTGATGACTGATTTGTCGAATAAATAAATAATAATTCATATTACGTTCTGCTTGTGACTGTAAAGAGTTGCAAAAGTAGGCTCCAGAGAGCCGGTGAAATTGACAAATCAAAAGCTGCAATTGCCTCTCGTCTAAGCCAATCAGCGATCATCTTAAGTGACCAATCAGCTGTTAGGCGTCAAAAGTAAATCGACTAATCACAAGAGAACAGGATTTACTATAAGATCTGCCGCACGACTTATCTCTTCTAGAAATTGTCGTGAATTTGTGTAGAATATTCAGTGAGAATGGCTCGGACTAAGCAAACAGCTCGTAAATCTACCGGAGGTAAAGCTCCAAGGAAGCAATTGGCTACTAAGGCTGCCCGTAAAAGTGCCCCTGCAACCGGGGGTGTGAAGAAGCCCCATCGTTACAGACCAGGAACAGTAGCTCTTCGTGAAATTAGACGTTACCAAAAGTCTACTGAGCTTCTTATAAGAAAGCTCCCTTTCCAGCGTTTGGTCCGTGAGATCGCCCAAGACTTCAAGACGGATCTTCGTTTCCAAAGTTCTGCTGTAATGGCCCTTCAGGAAGCCAGCGAAGCTTATTTAGTTGGTCTTTTCGAAGATACTAACTTATGTGCCATTCACGCTAAACGTGTGACCATTATGCCCAAGGATATCCAACTGGCACGCCGAATCCGGGGCGAGAGGGCTTGAATAATTCACGGACTCTAACTAAGGGTTGTTTTAACTACCACTAAATCGTTCTCTCGGTCTTGTCTTACCGAGTTAATTAAGACATCAATTATGTATTTATCTGCAGAATGTATTCCGAATCCGCTACTTTCAGTTTTTGAGGCAATCTTGAACTCTTGCAAATTATTTTAGTTTGATATAACTCTGGAAGGTTGCTCCGAGTTAAAAACATTTTCATTTACAATTGAGTAGAGATGGTACTATTTTTTTTTTTTTTTTTTTTTTTTTTTTTTCTTCTGGCTCATAGTAGAAAGACCTTACTCAAACTTATCTGAATTCAGATAACATTTTCACACGCATTCAAAACGGCTCTTGTACATCAATTTAATAGGAATTTAAGAACTGATCCCAGGAATCGACTAAGGCTACGTTTTACTTCGATTAATTTTTAAATTTGTTAGCATCGTATGTATTAAACTTTCTTAGAGGTAAATTATTCGTCTTCCCTACGAATTTTCAGGTCTTTCCTTCCTGAGGAGAATACTAAGATAAACGCAGATAATTTCAAATTAGACTCTTAGGATTTTGACCCTTTAACAATATCCACGGTTGAAGATCTTTGCGTACGGGAATCCAAATAATTATCGGATTTTAATAAAACTTGGTTACATAACTTCGGAATCACTCTTTGCAAGAAACTTTTTTTGTGATTGTTGGGAGATTTATTGAAAGGGGATGAAAACACGGAAAAGCTTCCCCTTTTTTTTTTTTTTTTTTTTTTTTTTTTTTTTTTTTTTTTTTTTTTTTTTCCTATATAAAATGTCTCTTAAGTAATTTGTTTGCCATTTTTATTTTCCTATATCTTCAAAGAATTCGCTCAATTCAGATAAAGTTTTTCAACATTCAAAACCGTTTTTGTACATAAAATAGAATGTCTTATTGATGATCATGGAAAGCAACTAGAGCTACGTTTTACTTCGATTGTCTTTTGTTACAGAATCAAAGAATGTGTATTGAAAAATGTTCTTAGCGGTACATTTAGTCGCCTTCTCGCCGAATTTTCAGGTATTTCCCTCCTAAAGATGAAGGCAGGTAATTTCAGATTAGACTCTTAGGAATTTAACAATTCAACAATATCCACGGTTGAAGATCTTGACGTATGGAAATCAAAATAATTATCGGATTTCAATAAAACTGTCCCTTAAGTTAATCACTCTGCAAGAAAGTTTTGGGATAAGTCACACGGAAATGGCCTACCTTTTTTCGCCCTAGAAAAGAAATATCAATGTTTTGAATCTAATGCAATCTGATTCTGAAAGACTGCAAGATTATTGGTGTCTTTTTATTCTGTCTTTACTTGTAAGAGCCACCAATTTTATACTTACAAACTGTTAAAAGATCTATTCGGCAAGTTCCCCACATTTTTTAAGTCTTTAGAAATTCTTTTGAAATTTCTTTCGTTAAAATTCTTTTTCATGTGATTGGCAAAATCTTCAAATTCGTTTGTGCAATAAATTTCTTTCAAGATGTTCAGTTTTATTCTATTTTTTACCCTTAAACGATTAAACCATGGAGAAATTAATTTCTTCCCTCCATTCTTAATTCTATACATTTTCCTGTGCTAATTAAACACACGCGAACTGAACCGATGAACATGTATGTCAGGTTTTTTTTTTTTTTTTTTTTTATGACTTTTCTTATCTGTTTAGAGTGAGCCACAACATGAATTTGCATTTTCCGATATCAAAATTAAATCTGATACCGAAGTTAAAATTAAACAATGTATGCAGACGGTTTCACTTAAAAGATTATTTAGTATTAACTGTATGTGATGACACTTGTTCATCGAATCGGTTTGCTTGTCTTTTTAATTTACTTGCCTTACTTTTTAATTTGCTCGGAAAAAGATCCATAATAAATGAAATTAGGGTTAAATGAAAATTTGTATTCTCAAACTTTATTTGCGACTTAGAAATTGGGTTGAATTTGTCTGTCATTGAAATCTAAAACAGGTATAGTTATTTTGACACATACAATTTCCTTTTGCATGGACGAGTTATTGTGGCAGAAAATTGACATTCGAAATCCGAGGTTTTATCTTGGCTCTAACACTGATCCCTTGCGCCTCTGGTATGTACCCAGCAAGCAGGTCCTTGATATTTACTAAGCTTAGCTTCGTACTGTGCAAGGTAAAATGGAGAAGACCATGCTTGGCTTGAAAATCAGCATTCGAAATCCTGGGCTTAAACACAGGTCACTGGTTTCCGACGGTAAATCCAGATATATTTAACCAAGCAAACAGTCCCTGTTGTTTACAAAGCTGAGATTAGTACAGCATAAAGACACAGGGGGTGGATACAGAATAGAACGAACCTGGCTTTTACCTGGGCTCGAAACCCGACCAATGGAGTGGTAGATAAAACGACGTGATGCACCACTCTTTAAACACAGCTTTGTGACTATGCTTTACCTATCCTCACTACATAAACATTAAAGTCAGTCCTGATTTCGTATTGCAGATGCATATACGTATGTGATAATTATAAAGACATTTTTAATTGGGAACCTATATTTGCTCGGTACCGGTTTGACCCGATTACTAAACTAGCTGCCTAAATCGTGTACAGAAACTAGCGTCGTGCTGAGATTGAACCTGCGTCCAATATTAGATGTATCTTTGAAGTTTAAGCATCTCTTTATTACTTGTGCAATCAGTCAATTGTTGTACGTGGTTTTCAACCCTTACCAACATTTCTGAAGCGAAGTTCCACATTATATTACTGAAACAAACATCGCTCGGCGTATAATCACTCGCTTTTCTCTTCTTGCTCGACACAGAAACAATCATTTTTTGGACAAGGTAATCACTGGCGATGGAAAATGAATTTATTACAAGAATCAAAGAAAATCGGACCTAGATCTAGGACAGCCTTCAATATCTTAACGGAATCTACTAAGGGGGGGAAGGTCTCGGTGTTTGGAATTAAAAGATAATTCTTTATTACGAGGGCTAACTGTTAGTTGCAACGTTTGAGTAATTGGCCCGTTTGAGTAACGCATTGGAACTGGAAGCCGTTTTTATTCTTGTCAAGGAAGTTAATTGACAACACCCGTCCTCAAGTTACAAATGCGACTCACCAATATATTATGGAGCTCGAATGGAAAGTTCTTCGACATGCGGCGTACACTTCTGATCTTTTACTTTCAGACTCGCTTATTTCGCTCCATACTTTATCTGCTCAGATTTTCCAATAGGATATCGACAGATTCTTCAAAGAATTCATCGAACTTGTTCTTTTATGATGGAATATACAATTTAGCTGAAAGATGGCGTACGGTCAAAGAAACCCAGACAAAATACTTTGGTGGATGAATAATGAAGCTGCGAGTTTATATGAATAAAAGACTTTGTCCAAAAAGCTGGAAACTTTTGCCCAAATCTAGTACAATTTTATTGCATAAACAGCGAATATTTTATACACGTTTTCAGTAGATTTCTATAAGAAGCAATACTTATCCTGAAAGATACTTCTACATTCATCAGGTTTTCTGAAAAGTGAAGTCGTCTGCAAGTCGTTTCTATTCTATCAATACGAAGTTGAAAGACAAGCAGGCGTTGTTTTAAGGCCTTGCGATTATTTATTGCAAATCTACAGACGTAAAGAAACAGTCTTCCTTTTGCACTTTTCAGAAATCTTTCAGTTTCTTTTCAATTTTTAATTTTTATTTTCATCGATTGAATCAATTCCACAGCTTTTATTTCAAATGTTTTTTCTTACTTTGGTCCGAATCATCCGGTCCTTCGATGTCCCCCAGAGGCTGATATGTTAAATTCACGTACACAGGAAAGTTGGGACGAGAAAGGCTTCTTTTGCGCGAGCGTTCTACAATCCGTAACGTACAGACTCTTTCAAAATACATAAAAAAAGGAAATAACGGAACCAAATGCCTTACAACAGAGATTGTGCGTCCTGGAAATTCTACTCAAATGTCGATCGATTATTGTAATTTTCCCTCGAACGATTAACTATTTAGATGAAATTAACATTAATCAAAGCAGTGGTCGGTTTCGTATGATTGATATCTTCTTTTATAGATATTGATTGTTTTTTGACACAAATTATCAGGGTTAATTTCATGAATCATTCAAAGTTTGACCCTCGACGTTTAGACTAATTTTACGATATGAATTATTAGATTACATTCTCTGATAAAATTGGTGAATTTCTAGAAGACATTTTAGGTAACTTTAAGCTTCACAGATCATCTTTCTTGTTCTTTCTTTCTTTCCGTCTTTCTACTTCAAGTGAAGATCATTGAGGTACCGTACCAAGTTCTTATTGATGTTCTTTCGAATTATCCCTAAACAATCCGAAATAACGCTGGAAGGGAGATAACTCTTGGGTCGTCCATCTGAGTTAAGTCCCTTGAGGAACGACGAAAAATGTAAACAGAGAAAGGATACGGTAGAATCTCGTCTGTCCGAGAGTTAAAAAATAGGCGCGCGAAAGACACAGGACAGATTTTAGGAAGATCCCGTTTCCCCGGGATTTAGATTCGGCGCGGAGGTGGGAGGAAGACAGACAGTAGTAGCGTCGTAAGCGGTAGAGTAGGACGGAGACACGCAAGCTTGCTGCTCACAGCCCAGCGCACTGACGCGGTATTATTAACCCCGACGACCGGGAGACACGATCATCTTATCTTCGAGGAGATATAGGATCTTTTTCTTCTTCTTCTTTCTGTTGCCTTTTCTAAAGGCTGTGGACCAAAATCAACATTTTTGAATATTTTGAAACCCCACTATTTGATTTTCCTCAATAGGATTATTTTCTCTCCTCGGAATTTTCCCTCAATGGTCGACCGGACTATTTTCTCCCCAGAACATTTCCTGTTTTATTGTTTGATAAAACTACAATCATTGCCCTCCAAAAAATCCCTGAGTTTGTCTTTTTTTGTTCCCCGGTTTGTTTATTCTGTACGAAACATTTATTTTAGTATCGTTTTAATCCGTTTTTCGCGTCTCGGATGTATAATTTGTTGTTTAACCGTAAACCTCGATATACCACGATAGGCACACATGCTTTTAATTCAGCATCACTCTCATCATATCCACCTGGAATCGGCGTGAATTGAAAAGAAAAGATGACTTTGATGGAATCTGCGTAAATTGAGGAAAAGAAAAAATGGCTTTGATGGAATCAACGTAAATTGGAGCAACGAAAGAATTCCATTAAGAAAGCCATTAAATAAAGGAAGCGCCAATGGTTTTCTGTGTTCTTTATTTTATATTTGGCAAAATAAGTGAAGAATTTTGCGCTAAAGGAATTTTCACTACAATAAACCGAAATTATTAGAGAGAAACAGCGACGTTAAAATGAGTTCTAAAACATTCAAAAGATTAATCTAGAGTTGATATTGATATAAATAGGCCGATGAAAAGCTCTTAGAACATTTTATAGTGCGATTAATTTTAAACTAGCCAATGTTTGTAATTATTATTTTTCCTATAATCTAGAAGAAACCTTATTGCATTAAATGTTTGAACCTGGTTCTAATGGTGGTGTATATTTAAAGGGACGATGTTAGGAATTTTCTTCGTAGCCAAGGATAATTGGGTATAATGTGTTTTCTCAGTATATTATGTTTTCTGAAGTTCTGGGTATTTTTCTTATACTATACCTTATTCACTGTCTAATATCCTCATCTTTGTTTCTTTATCACAAGGTTTATGCCAACATATTTTTTAGTTTCTCCAGAATACCGTCGAGAGTGCTGAAGAAATTGAGGAGCTTTGTTGCCACTTGATCATCAGTTAGAGATATCACCGGATACTATGATATATGTGAAATGTCAATGAGTAGAATTAATTAGAATACAATAAAATATATCTTGAATTAATTGAAATCTAGTTTACTGGCCTTGGATCACCTTCAGCAACCAATAAGCGGTCATTTCGGCCTTGGTTCAACTTCTGAACTCATACCCAGAGACGACACTGGACATTCCTTATTAATCATAGCTTTCAATTTCCATATTAAATACTGAATCCATTGTCTTCTCAATTCTCTGCGCACATGGAATCAGTTCTCAATTTGTAATTGTCTACATTTCTTCATGTTTTAATGAGAACACTTATGAGTTCGGTTTCATTGTCAGCTGCATCAAAATCATACGGCTTCTTCAATTTCGCTTCTATTACAAAGTAATTATTAGTATCTAATAAGATTCGCAATGATCGGCAGGGAACGCTATAATGGACTTAATTCAACGACACATCATTTGTTTTAGCTATAGGAGGAGCTGTATTGACGGAGACCAGAGATTTCATTATTATATATTCGCATGAATATATATTAGGTGTGTGCAAAAGTTTCCGTTTCTTAACCTATGTGGAAGCCACTCAGCAAACTGACTAACATAACCAAACTTATGCAAATGATTGTCAATTCGGGATTTGGGTAGTTTTAGTGTATTCGCTATCTCACACGACATATAACAGTGTTTATTCCCAAATAATATCTTGATTTGATAGCTATCAACCTCACCTGGTCTACTCGACCCTGGAGCATTGCTAAGCGAAACATCACAAACCACTTTGATTATTCACATTACTTTCTCCATAAACTACACAATCACGTCCAAATCACATGTTTACCTTTTCCAAAATAATAAAGCCTAATATGCCGATAATGTTGCTTCAATGTGAGAATCAATAAACAGAAATGTGCCAATTTTGTAAGGCACGTTACCCCAACTGTTACAATCCAATCCAAAACGATCTTTTTGAATTAACTAAATTAAAACTAAGCGCTCTTTTGCCATCTAATGATAAACATAGAACGAACTTTTTGGCAAACCCAATACTTTCTGACTCGAAGTAAGTCTTGTCAATGGAAATTGATTCATAACAAAATACTAGGCAAATTATTCAACTATTTTCAATGCTTTAACATGATTTCTCTCGCAGACTTAATTTGTCATTACATCTGCCACTTATAACTGAGTGTTCTATAATCTTCACGAGTTAATTTTGTCAGTAAATATAGTTTTATAGAGTTTTCACTTAGCAATATAAACAGAATTCTGATTCAGTTAAATTTAAAAAATGGTATATTCAGAGTTAACGTCAAACTGTCACATTCGTCTTCAGATAAGAAAATGCAGAAAAACTAAAATACTCTGACATTAAGTTTTTTTTTTTTTTATTTCGTCTTCAAATCTAACATTATTTCTTTTTTTCGTTCGATAGTTAAGAAAAATATGAGGCAATCTTTACCAGTTTTCTGCATAAAAACCATTTTCTTTTACTTGGTATTTTGTGTGACTTCTTTTTGTTAATTCTTTGTGTTTTCATTCCTTTGGTTAGGGAGGGGAAGAGGTGGGGAAGTTGGTTGAAATCTCTACAAGTGACAAGGTTGAAGAAAAACTTCCGTTCGACTCCAGTTTTGAGGTAAAATAAAATATAGATGGGAAGCCCAGAGTCTATTTCAAAATGAATAAATAAGGGAAGAGAGGGGGGTATAGAAATGGGGGGGAAGGGAGAGATAGATAGAGATTGGAAAGGTGAAAGAGAAAAGGAAAAGTTCGATCTGTTTGGAAACAAGCTGAAATGAGTGTATGTACGGACACACAGACACAGAACCAGTTACATACAGGCGAATTTGAAAAGATTATTGAAAGTATTCTTTGCAGCAAGAGAAGAATTCTTTACAGACCAGACGAGGACAAAAGAAAAACGGATACCGGAAGGACTGGCGTAGCCACTTTTAAGTGTGTCAAGGTAGGACTTGTTTTTCCTTTTTCCCTTTTCGCCGGGGGGCCCTATATTCTCATGGCTGAAGACAGTAGTCTAGCCATGAGGATTCTTTTTAAGACCCCTGACAAAGGGGACAGTGAAAAA
>VCCN01000658.1:265687-276031 GCA_006491835.1 Architeuthis dux
CAGCCGTGACTTACGGATGCGAAACATGGAAATTAACAAAACTAGCTTAAAACCAACTCAGAATAGCACAGAGATCCATGGAAAGAGCAATGCTAGGGATAACTATAACAGATGGAAAAAGATCAACATGGATCAAAGGGTGAACTAGAGTGAAGGATATTATACAAATAATTAAGCAGCAAACATGGAGATGGGCTGGTCACCTAGCAAGAAGAGATGACAATAGATGGGGGAAAAGACTAACCGATTGGTGTCCATGGGACAGTAAACGCAGTAGGAAAAGACAAGACACAAGATGGATGGACGAGATAGAAAGGTTTGCCGGTAAGACGTGGTAGAGGTTAGCACAATCTAGGTTGTCATGGAAGGAGAACGGAAAGGCCTTTGTCCAGCAGTGGACTTACAACGGATGATGATGATGATGATGATGATGATGATGATGATGATGATGATGATGATGTATAAATAAGACAACGCTATATTTTTTAAATCATTTTTTAAAGACCATATTATAAATAATACATTCTGTTATGAATAAACAAAATCTAATACAATTACTCCGGGCGTAGCGCTAAAGATGAAGAATCAATGAGTATGCTGAAATAGCATAGCAAGTATTTCTAATAGTCAGTTGGCCGGATGAAATGTCACGGCGGGCTGGAATTGACCCACGGGTCGTAGTGTGCCGACCCCTGGTTTAGGCAATCGATTTCCAATTTTTTTAACTCACTGAACAAGGCGCTAACGTTTTCAAGACATTGTTTGATGTTCAATAATCAAAGTTTTTAATCATTTTAATGTTTCTAAAAATGATATTGATCATTGATTTTAAACAATCCGTTAGGCTTTTCGGGAAGTAATATCGAATTTTCAACGAGATAAAAACGGATGCATATTTAACTAAGTTAAATTTTATTAATCAATGACATAATCGCCGTCATTAGTAATTATAGTGTCCCAATGTAAAGGCAATTTTCTCATTCACTGCCGATAAAATTCCGTTTTTTTAAGAAGGCTGAATAGACATTTCCTCATTTCTGGAACTGAGAAAATGTTCTAGTGATCGAAATAAATTATCATACGAAAGTTCTAGGTATGATGTTTTGATTGATTTGTTTAGCGGCATATCAACCCTTGATGGGTCATTTAATGCCGAAATCAGTTTAAAATTAAAAAAAGAATAGAGTCTTGCGACTTTGGTGAAAGGTTATCTTTTAACTAGAGTCTTGCGACTTTTGCGAAAGATTACCTTTCCTTAAATAGAGCCTTGCGACTTTGGTGAAAGGTTACTTTTCCTTAACTAGAGTCTTGCGAACAGGTGGCCCCTGGCTGGGCGGTCCTACCCCTCTGCAGGCGATGCAGTCGGCGTATTCTTGGCCCTAGCCTACAGGGCCGGGCCTCCGTTTGTGGGGGGGGGGTCTTACCCCCCTGCAGGCTATGCAGTCGGCTTTTTCTAGGCCCCAGCCGACAGGGTCGAGGTATGTTGTGTATGGAGGATGGGTTAGAACAGGCGTTAAAGTACAGGTCTAGGTTTCAGTGTTTACTTTTTAACCTCTATTTCGCAGTAGTTGCTCAGTTTCAAATGTTCGTGTTTTAAATGCGATATTTTTGAACGAGGCGATATTTTCTAGTTTTGATCATCAATTTCGCTATGCTCCAGAGAGCATCTGCGCATGAAAGGTCTTAGTTTAGTTATGAGGGTTTGATAATCTAATTCCATATTTGATGCAGTTGCTATCATTCCTAGAGACTGAATTGGTATGCTACTATTTGTTGGTGAATATGTAACGATCAGTTCTCGGAGGCTCTCATCAGCCCCCCCCCCTCTATGAAATCGATAGAGGTTAACGTAAAATAAGATGACCATCTGGTGGTCCTTTAGTGGTCATTTGGTGATCCTTTGGCTGATATGATATTTCACTAATGATGTAAAATCTTTCCCAGAATAAAGCTTTCATTTACCGTTTAGTTTGTTCATCTATTATAGTTCGTCTAAAGTTACAGAGAAAACAAACTATTCAGCTTATTTTGTGTCGCCCTGTATTTACTAAAATAAAATCACACAAGGTCAAACGAGGAATAATGGGGTAGAGCGAATGTGTTGCGCCAACCTTGCGAGTGACTAAGGCCTGTTTGGCTCGGAAATTAGCATTTGATATCTTGATTCGAACACCGATCATTTCCGTATATTTTTAACCTATTTTATTTTCGAGTTCCTTTTTTCACAACGTTTGGCGTCTCTTACTTGGCGAATGCTTCCTCCTTTCTCAAAGATCATGCTTTCAAAGCTAATCTTCATTACATGTATGTCTGATGGAGGAACTGTTCAAAAATATATCCTTACAACTGTAAACGTCAGTACATTTGTCTACTTGTAAAATCTCCTTTATATTGTGTCCAGATGCATTGGCGCATGTTTTTTTTTCTTTTTAGATTTGGACTTTTTTTAGTGATCACTGTCCAAGAGAAGGCGAAAGAAGTAACATTCATTGATCACCTCTTTTTCCATTTTTTTTATTGATCACCTCCAACACGGCATGCTGCCAAAGGACATTGGTCGGATGACGGTTTCTATTTAGTGACTAACCAGACCTGTTTTTCTTCTTTTTTTTTTCTTTTTCATTTCCCGTTCGTTTCGTAAATCCCTTTAAAAAACTTTGTCTTCTCTTTTATATAATGTTTGGGGTTTTTGTCTCTTTCAATCAATCATCTTCTGTCGCTTTTATATCTTATGATCTACAGGTGCATTGTCTATTTGCATTGGCCTAACCTCAAGCTTTCTATGACCTCACGCCACCCTTTTCAGGTAAATTGTGTATTCCATCACAAAAGAACGATCCCGGTTTGATTCGATGGATTCGTTGAGTAACGTTTTTGGTATTTTAAATTTGTTGGAACCATTGACCAGCAGAGGAATGGAAACAGTGAACCGAGTTTATACTCCGGCTGAGAAGGTTTGCCTTAACTTTGAACTAATGCCCTCGGGAAAGACATGAATCCACATCTTCTCTCGCGAGCTACGGGTAAATATTAGGACAGTCTGAGTTATTCAGCCTTGGTCGGCAATCAGTGTGGAGACGGACCAAAAGTCATACACCCTCGTACAGCGTCGTGAGGGCCGGCAATGGACAGAGTATGGAATGAATGCGTTCTCGGTATGTACGGTTAAAGGGGCTGTAGTGAAACTTTGACGGGACTAGCAAGACGGAAGTTGATTATAACAAAATGCTCAAGTGAAATAAAGGAGAATAAAAACGGACGGGCGGAACGTGACCGCCGTCTCCACCTCCTCACGACACCACAAGTACAAGATACAAGTAGAAGATACAAGTAGAAGATCTTTTAGAAATCGATTTCTGCATCTTCTTGTCCTTTTCGTTTCATCGTTGTTACAGTTGTTTGTTTCCGTGTTCCCGGTTTGTATCTTCCTATCCTATAATTATGAGTTTTTGTTATTCATTCATTTTCAAAGCTCCACTTCTCTTCGTCGCTTTGCTTTTTTTGCTATTGCTTTCTGTAGGGTTCCCCCCCCCCCTTTTCCATCGTTATATGAACATTCCCCTTGTTCAGTCCTGGCGATTTCAGTCATCGTGGAATTCGATTGTCACTCTCCAGTAAGAATCGCAAAACTAGCCTGGACAGCAGGAATTTATTTCCAGAACAAAATCTCTCAAATATACGTACACACACAAAACAAGATATTCCCTTACGTCTACAACTAACACCGCCATGCTTAAGGCATGTTTTATATCATGGGAGTATTAGGATACTAATTGACATTAAAGAGCTGACTTTATGTCGAATTTTGTATCTTGAAGCGATGCGCATAAATCACTTAGTGGTTCTTAATATACTTTGGGGTTGTTCTTTTTCGTTTTCTTTCTTATCTTTCCTTTGGTTCGTTCTTTTTACTTACTTTCTACTTGTCAGTTGTGACAGTTCTGTTTTACTCTTCTAGGTTTTGTTTCATATTGTATCTATTGTAAATGTAATATAAGAAACCAGCTCAGAAAAAAATCTATCAGGCATAAAGCCTGATATTCTTTTATAATCCATAATAATAGAAAAGTCCCACACTAAGATTTTTGATGTTCGAACATACCAATGGCGCCTTTAGGATAGAAGAGCCAGAAGCGTTGGTGACGTTTTAGTTTCCTTACAAATACAAAATCTTGCTTTCATCTCTGATGCTTTTGCTTCAAAGATAAGTAATTCTAAAAACGAACATATATTGCCCCTAGGAAGAAATCTCTTATTTTTACATACAGTTCCAACCATGGTTTTTCTTTTTATTTATTTATATATTTATCTATTCAGAAAAGAAAGTATTGCTGGCGCTCTGTTACAGAAACGATCGAATTCTACTTATAAAATAAAGAAGCATAACTTTTATCATCTTTAACATGATATATATTATGTATCCCTGTGGAGTTATACTAGCAGAACACGGATTTGTAGACTATTCGGATATATGAATTATTTTATTCCAATACAGTATCTCCCGCTTTCCGAAAGTTCGCTTTACGCCACTTTGCTTATACGAAGGACCTACATTAATACCTATGTTCACTAACCGAAAGAAATCTGCGAGAATATCTAGCATACCGTATATGCTGGACTATAAGTCGAATTGCTTTCAAAGGTATTTGAGGGAGTATCTTTCACTGCGGCTCATCCAAGACCCATAATTGTCCATATGGATTTTTAGTAGACGGTCCTCTAGTCATAATACCAGCGCATTGGGCGCAGTATAATATTTGCATTTTTTGTATTATATTAGATATCCCTTATATACCAGCATGTTCGGTATATCAAGAACCAACAAATAATTATTCATGGTATAAGTTCCGAATAATTTAAGTAAATCTTTCATCCAAAACATCCAAATGGTAAATGTTCCCGAATGTTGTAGCCTGCATCATAGTTTAAATTGTTATGTGTTTTTCACTGGTGCCAGCGGTCGGCGTCCGAGCCCAGGTGAAAACCAGGATTTCAATGCTGATTTTCTAAGCAAGAATGCCCTCGGTACTTGGTCGAGTTGCGTAAAATAATCTTCTAAATACTCATATATGCATTTGCTTCGCAATACTCAATAACAAATATCCGATATTTGGGGTTATTACAATCCGTGTAACGGTCTAAGGACATCAATACATGCCACAGTTTATATCAATATTCCATATTATAATAATAACAACAATATTAATAACGATACGAATGCAATACTAATAAGAGTTTTAGATCACCCAATCCATGCCAAGAGACAAGACTGTGTTTATCGAAAAGAAGACACGAAAATTAGTCTAATGCGATTATCCCTTGACAGCTTCCATTTCTTTTTGAACAATACTGTCACGATTTAATTCGGAAATTTCTCCGCAAATTCCTGGAATGTTAACCTACTATTGTCGTTCTTTAATTTTAAAAAAACAACGATCGACTTGATAATGCTTTCTCTCGTGACGTCGATCACCTTCAAAGCGAAAAAGTATCCGACACCGTCAATCACTTTATCCCGCTTGAGGAAATAGAATTGTATTTAAATGCTTTTTCATACGCCATTGTTCGATCAACACAAAACGAAGGCGAATGAGCAAAAGAAACGGAATAACGTGAGCTCTTAACGTCTTAAGAGATTTGCCCGTTCAATTAAATTTCCTGATAAATCATTCATGATTTTCAGATTCCTTAAAAGCCTTGAATTCAAGAATACGAATGTTGAATTCCGTTTCACTACTTCGATTTGTCCCTCACAACACGTCATGGGCCAGCGTGGCAAGGTGAGGCCTATCACCCATCACTCTCCATTCCTTACAAAAAACAGACCTTGGGGAAAGGCTTATGTCCAACAATGGACTTTAAAGGCTGATTACGAAATGATCAATCCAATTAATATTTTGTGACTGAGTAATTATCTAACGCCACCCCTGCCAACACGTCATGGGCCGGGTGGTAGGGTAAGGCCGATCACTCTCTATATCTTACATTTACAACAACAGACCTTGGAGAAGGCCTATGTCCAGTAATGGACTTTAACGGTCTACTGCTGCTGCTACTACTGTTGATGATGGTGATGATGATGACAGATCTGACCCCCTCTGTCGTAGAGCGATAGTTAGCAAGCTCGACTCGCATATGATCTCTGTGGATCCAGGTTGTGAGTAGTGATGTCCAGCGGTTTTCTGACATTCTTGCAACATGGATTTTATGATATCTCCGACTCGTGCTTTTCTCTTATATACTGTTGTGTCTTAAGCATGATCCTCTTTTGTGCACGTTGCATGGTTCGTAGTTTGGGAGCCAATATTTTGTTTAGGTTCCATGATTCAGCTTCATATGTGGCTATCGGGAGGACGTATTGATTGTAGACCCTCCATTTCAAAACTAATGGTATCTGTTTGTTCTTGAATGTTGACCAACGCTTGCCAACCTAGGGTGATTCTTCGTTTGATTTCTTCTTCTACTGAGGATTTCACGGAGATTCGTTGTCCCACGTGGATGTAGTGGTCTACTTTCTTTAGCTCTGTGTTTTCGATTTTGATCGTTGTGTCTTTGTCCCCAACATATTAGTTGCACATGACATCGGTTCTACTGAAGTTCCTGTGCAGACCTACTTTCTTGCTTTTTGATTCTCACTGGGTGCCAACACCTGTGACCGTGAGCCAAACTAAGCTAAGCTTAGTAAGAACAGGGCGTCTAACGTAGGGTGATGGTTCGTATACTAGTCTCGCTAGACTATTCCTACATTTAATGAGTTCGATCCTCACAGGGTTCCCTTTTTCTGTGACCCCGTGTTAGACTGAGCTAAGTTTAGTAAACAACTATAGGTATCGACTGTAGCGTGATCGAAACGTACACTAATTTGCTAGAGTGTGATTTCAACTACAATGGGTGCTGAAATATCGTGTCCCTGTGCCAGACTAAACTAAGCTCAGTAAATATTTCTATTTATATCTGATAAGATTTTTCGTAAAGCAGCCGACTCAAGACCGATTTAATAATCGGTAATTAGCTTTTCATAATCTCAAAATCTTCGGCTTGGCACTGGTTGTTTAAACCCTAGACTGTACATCCTATTGTTTTCAAAGGGTTCATGTCAAGGCAGTGTCTGGTGTCAGTGGATATTGATATGTACTAACCTGAATTTAGTACGATAACAGGACAACTAGTAGATTTTGAGATAGAAGGATGATGTTGCGCCACTCTATCAAGTGCGTACAGCCTGATTACTTGGAAATCAGTATTCGAAAGCTTTTACCTGGGCTCATTGCGGACAACCTTTTTAGTAAGTTAGCCTACTGCAAATTGGTAAGCTTCATCGGCAGAGGGCAGAGCACACCTTTTCGTTACTAACTGCTATATAAATTATTAGGTTGATGCAAAAGTCTCAAGCATATTTTTGACAAAATCTTTTATTCATATAAATGTATAGCATCATTATTCAGCCATCTAACTATATTCACTTTCATACCATCATTATTCAGCAATCAAAGTATTTCAGCTAAACTGTGTATTTCATCATAAAAGAACGATTTCGTTTTGATTCGATATATTCATCAAGGAATCTTTTTATATCTTCAACTTGTTGGGATCGGTGACAAGACAAAGAGTGTTGTATGGACGGAACTGATGATAGTCTGAAAGGTTTAGGTCTAGAGAGTAACTCCATATGGAATAACATTCCATCTCAGCTCAACGAGGGCTTAGCAACCGGCCGTAAAATTGTGACAACTGGTTCGAATGAATCAATGTATAATCGTCTAAATAATTAAAGTAATAAGAATTTGATATCGTTGTCCAATGTGTGTCTTTAATTGGAATGTAATCTTTATTTCACTATCTATTTTGAAAGTGTTACAAACGAGTTCTGGTCTCTTCGTTCATAGCCAATATAGTACAAATAGTATCTATTATATTCATGACAAACACAAAAGCACGGTTACTATAAATAGACCCCATAGTTGAGCTGACCTACCATTTCTATTGTTGGAATCTCTACGGGAAGATTGCCCCAGCCAATCAGGAAAAGTAATACGTTTTTCAGAGTTATTCTTCCAAGTGTATAAACACTCTCTGGCTATAAAAGCCAAACAATAAAAGGATAAAGAGAGAGGGATACGTTTCAGACATAGTTCCAGCCAATAATAAATCCTCGGCCAGATATTCCTGTCAGATTTAAGCCTGGGAGACTGTGAATAATTGAGAAAGGTACTTGAATGTCACCCCACTAAGAATAATTGAGAAAGGTACTTGGCCAATGACCAACTTCTTAGAATAAGATTACTGTTTCCTGTAAATCGGTTCAGAGAGTGTCACCCCTCTAAGAATGTCACCCCACTAAGAGTGTCACCCCACTAAGAATGTCACCCCACTTAGAATGTCACCCAACTAAGAATGTCACCCCACTAAGAATGGGCTTTTTTACGATTTTCACTTTCTAAATGAAGCCAATTAGCTTTTGATAGAAGTATTGAGAATTTGAAGAGATTAATCAATCTGTTCATCTGTCAAATATGTGTGTGTGTGTGTGTGTGTGTGTGTGTGTATTGTTCAACTTCATTGTTCAACTTCATTGTTCAACTTGGGAAAAAACGCCAAGGACACTAGATACGCGTTCACTCTCGAATGTGTAGCTCAAAAGCTAACCGACGTGGCTTGATGCAGTTTTCTTTTTATATAAAAGGCCAAGGTCACGGCTACATACCATTTTAGTTAGCGCATGCTAAAACGTCTCATTGGCGCGCTGTTTTAAAACTTCGGTTTCTGTATGGACATATCACGTATACACACACACACACATATATATATATATACATATATATATATCTCCAAAAGTGGAGATGGGCTGGCCACCTAGCAAGAAGAGATGACAATAGATGGAGGAAAAGACTAACCGATTGGTGCCCATGGGACAGTAAACGAAGTAGGAAAAGACCAGATACAAGATGGAGGGACGGGATATAAAAGTTTGCAGGTAAGACTTGGCAGAGGTTAGCACAACATAGGTCGTTATGGAAGGAGATGGGAAAGGCCTTTGTCCAGCAGTGGACTTATAACGGCTGATGATGATGATGATATATATATATATATAGAGAGAGAGAGAACGAAATATATATTTCTAATACGTATCTATATATAATTATTCTCTCTTGCGGTTCGCACCTTCGTAAGTTTGGAGACATTTTATATCTGTCAGTATGTTTAAAATACATTTTGTGAAGTCTGAAACGGTGTCGTAAAAGAGGAGTATCAAATGAGCAACGAAATTGCTCCACGCCTGGATGGATCTATATGTGTCTGCATGTATTTATATATGTAAATATTGATAAAAGTTGAAAACGTAGACATACAAAGAAGCGAACAGATTGCCAGACACACACTTGAGAAATAATCAACGATGGCAAATTCTATAATTCACATACATTTTATATTTTCATTAGGAAACAAATGTCTTTTCTTTTTCATTATATTTTTCCTGTTTTTAAGCAATTAGCGCGTTTGTTTTCTTGGTCGCTGCAGATCAACAAGTTAAGACAAGTTTTAACACAGTAACCTCGATTTTAACGCTGTTCAAGTAACTTGATAAATCTGCGCCATTTTCCGTGAGGAAATCTGAATTTCAAGCAACCGGAAATTAACCAGGCGCAGAGTTATCTTCCTTGCTATTTATGGCGCCTTCTTATTTTTTTTTCCTTAAGTAGTTGTTCTGAAATAGTTCTGCTGAGAATTAAACTTGGCACTTGACCTGAATAAATAGAAAATATTGGGTGTAAAAACTGTGCAGGCATTAATGGTCAAGATTTAAGGCAATCATTACTGAGAAAATAGGGCCATTATATGTATAATGTAAATGCATCGCTAATGATTATACTAGAAAAATGCATTGAAAATCAGGAAGAAACAGATTGTCAGTGGTCATGAATTGAGGCAAGCGTTGCCAATAGAATACGACTATTAGATGTGTAATGTAAAGGCTGTGCAAAGGATTTACAAATTCATTGAAAATCAGAAGAAAGTGATTGTCAGAACATGGTCGTCAATACAGAAAGTGTGCCAAAAATGTCCGGGACTGGCACCACTTTGTCCAATATTACAAAGACAGACACAATGGCAGGTAATCAGCAATGGTCCTGAAATGTGTCTTAGAAGATCCAGTGAACACTGTAATGCTGATAGTCTGTCTTCGACAATCAAATATGACGGGAAAGATATTTTGGTATTGAGCGTTTTCTCAACTATGGCGCCTTCTTATGTAATATAGGGAACAACACATATATATATATTCGTGCCAACGATCGTGGAATATAGAGATGAATAATATGTGCGTTCGGAACTCCAGCCTTA
>VCCN01000658.1:482212-494810 GCA_006491835.1 Architeuthis dux
TATATATATATATATATTTCTGGGTATCGAACCATGAAAATATTACATACCCTAACACCTAGTTTCGACCGATTCCTTCCAAATGTTTCCCTTGTATAGCGATTCAGCGGTTTTGTCCCTGCATTGCTAGAAGGCAAAGGTCTATACTACTTTCAGTTTGAGCGCACTGTTCAAATTCACTGGACATTGGCCAACACCGCAGAACATTTGTCCAGAGTAAAATCTGTAAGGAAAAACATGATTGGTGGAATAAACTTTGTCTTTAAGGTATCTTCATAACAAGGAATCGGGTGATGGTGTATGTGCAGGGCTGGATTTAGACCTCGGGGTCCGGGCCAAGTCAGGTTCGGGGGGCCCTCATACACAGACATTAAAATACACGGTCCGTTTATTGCAAGTAATTGGAACTGACAAGTAGTACATACATAGAAAGGTTAAACGAGTTATACATCTGAAGTAACTACATGTATACATGTAAATACATGCCAGCAAAACTCACAAAGAACAGAGCTATTCTGCTACGTACTCTGTATTGGATGCGTTAGAATGAAATGAATTCCAAGCAGTAATTATTAATTTATTTCTTATTAAAGAAACTAATTGTAATTAGTATATTTTTGTACAGAGAGTGGGACTCGGGGCTATTTCCCCTGTTGTCCCCTTATAAATCCGGCACAGTGTGTGTGTGTTGAATACAGAAACATCTCCTCTCCATCAAATTGCCTAAGAATCCTTGGCGTAACTGATCTTTGAAACGTATGATGCATCCGTGTGGTGCATCGCCAAGATACCGTTGTGGAAACTCCGGTACTTGACGAGACTGCAATCGTTGGTTCTTCGGGTTACAGCTGATAAATGGGAAGGTGGGTCATCTCGAATAGGTGTTTTTATTTGCAGTTTTTAGAAACTGCCCGATAGAATGAGTAGACACAAAGCGAATTACTATTTCCGACATCTACCCCTCGCACCCCCCCATTCTATCTCCGGTCACCCGCCTTCATCGTGCCGTGGTCAACTCCTACTGATCGTAGTAGTCCCAACGCCTGGTCCTAGACATTCCAGCTCTGCTCTGTCCGGCTTCGTTCTCCCTCACTGATTTCCCTAAAAAAAACTTCCCCTTTCCTCTGCCCACCCAATCCACCCGTTGCCTAAAGCTAACCTCATCCCCTGGTGACCTACTTTCCGGGGAAGAGCTTTTTAAACTCAAAGTCTTTCTGAGACACTTGTTCCTTATACTAACATGCAAAAGGCTTTATCTGTTACATGCCCTTCACTCTGCTATATTCGTCCCTTTCTTTTCAAAAGAATAATAAGAATATTCTTTCTTCAAGCTATTCCATAGTTTAATTTTGACCACTTTTAACCTTCATTTTAATATTTTAGTTGTTTTACCACAACTTGGGCCGTCACTCTACGGCAGCGAGAAAACAGCGCAGATCGGAAATAGAGTAAGCTTCCGGTGAGATTCGAACTCACGTCACTCTTCCCAGATGGAAGCCTGGTTTACGCGCAGCTGCTTTAACCACTCCACCACGGGAGCTTTCATGGCCAGTTGAAGTCAAATATAACGTTTTAAACATATCCTTTACTCCGATTCTTGGCGCTATATAATCAAAATTAATCAAATATTGGGTTACAATACTAATCTAATGATAAAAATAAATAATAAAAAAGTGCGTATACATTTTTGAGATGCTCTGTACGTGTTTATGGCTGAGAGAATTTGCAGTATATTTTTTCCCTAGAAGACAAAAATCCCCTGGCAAACTCTGTGGCAAGATTACAAGAATCTTTCTTCTTCTATTTTTTAATGTTCTGCCAATATGTTCTGCATATTTTTCCCCGCCGGCATTCGTTGCTAAATCTTTCTGTAAGAAAAAAATGTAAAAATGAAAACTTCCCTCCCCACCAGGGCTTCTTCAAATTACCGGCTGCTGCATCGCCAAAACTGTTTGCACAGAACAGAGGCATTTATTAATGCTAAACACGCATCAATTCTGACATCCTTTCTTTTGACGCCTCACTATTTGCTGTTGGGAATTGCAAGATAAAACCGCAAAGGTAAAGATTGGAACAATCAAATAGCTTTTGTTAATCACCGCTACACACAACACTGGTTTATTGGTGGGTTTAGTGTGTTCTGACATTTGTATGTATCTATGTATATATCTATGTATCCGGCGGACTTCGCCCAGCCCTAGCCGTTCATAGTAGAAACTTGAAATTTTGCGCACACACACTCCCCTCAATGAGTAGGGAAATTTTGTTTGTATTTTGAAAACCCCCTCTAAATAGGTATTTATCGTAGTAACAGAAGTGTGACAGTGTTTTGGTGGCCTTCAAAGAGTATTTGGCAACCCTACGTAGCAATATCTATTACTTGTACTTCTGATCCCAAAAGGGGGTACAATATTCAATGTAAGTTTATGCTAAATTGGGCACTAATTTGTGGCCGCTTGTGTTTTTGAAAATTCTGACGTTTTTTATTGATCACAACCCAACAAAAGGCGAGAGAAGTAACTTATTCATTGATCCCCCCTTTTCCCAACTGTTTAATTGATCACCCCAGCACAGCATATATGGGTGGCGGTGATTCATAATTTCCCTTGGAATGCTAGTTGTAAGTAATTTGTTTATATGAATTCTGTTCCTACCATTTCTTTTGAATTGTGTCTTTTCTTACACTTTTTGCCTCGTATCATAATCTATAATATTAATCTGTTTGTTCCTACCTTCGTTCAAATGTTACGCTTTCAGTAATAAGATAAGGCGAAAATACTTCAGCGACGTTGTTATGACGTCAGGTATTGCTAAACAATTAATATAACGTATAGTGTTGCCCGGCAAAAGAATATGAACAACAATACGTTTGATGTGCGTAACACTTTTCAATAATACGCACATATACTACATTCTGATCGTAGGCAGCAGTGCCGGAGAGCGATACTTTGATCATGCCATTCTTGACGGGCACTATGCTAATTCATTACTATTTCATCGTCATAAAAGACGCCTGCCGTAGAGCCATATTTAGCTAGTCTCGGTCTTAGCTAGTCTCGAAAACCATTGACAGTAGCGTGAGTTCGATCCTCACACGATGCCCCAATCGCATGTATCTGTGCCAGATTGGTTGGCCGATCCCATTATCTAGTACAGTAGTCGCCAAGCTTTTTGTGTCGAAGAGCACTTTCATGACTCCCAGCGGCGGCTCCATTTACTTTTCAAGTCAAATTCATATTTTGAATTAATAATAACAATCGTAGTAACAGACGTGTGACAGTGTTTTGGTGGCCTTCAAAGAGTATTTGGCAACCCTTGGTAGCAATATCTATTACTTGTACTTCTGATCCCAAAAATGAAATAAAAGCATTAATGGTAGCTAGTCTGTGTCGGGCAGGCGCAAAAGGTTTGGCGGACGCCATGGTGCCCACGAGCACAAGGTTGGGGACCTCTGATCTAGTAGATAGGCGTAGTGACATGCTAAATTTGTCTTTCATGGTATCACCATGGTAATGGAATTCCGGATGAGGCTTTCTGTATCCACTCTGCATTAACACTACATTACATTAAATGCATATTCGAACTAGTATCCTCATCTTCGTTGTTTTGATCACAATGTTTTGGCCTATGCGTTCGCTGGAGTAATTATCAGCCGAAAGTTGAAAACACAAAAAAAAGATGAGAATGTTAATCCGAATAATTCATAGAATAATGTTAATATTTCATCTCAGAACTCCAGCTATTAGTAGGAAGGCTTGAGAGCGCATCGACCGAAGCACTGTGATCAAAGCAACTAAGATGAGGATACGTCCGAATAATTCATGCAAAAAGGATAATAATTCATCTTAGAACGTCTAAAGTCTACTGATCAAAACAACACAGAAGCTGATACTAGTCTGAAGAACTTATGGAATTGGGTCAATATTTCATCTTTTAATATCAGAAGACCAAAGAGCACGTCGGTTAGAATGTAGTAATCCAAGCCACACTGATGAGGCTATTAGTACTCATAAGTCATAGAATAATCGTAATGTGGTTATTTAAAGGTTAGTTATTACTTATTATACAGGTAAATCAATTATTAGATTGATGCGAAAATTCCAAGCGGCATCTTTTGCACAATGTTAGGGAAATCTTAGAAGTGTATTGAAAGTTTACTCAGCTCAGCTATGTATCGCTTGTGCTATCAATCAACTATAGTACGTAGTTTACAACCCTTTAGGAAAATTCAGAAGCAAGGAAAATGGGTTCTACATGAACTTAGAGAAACGAACATCGGTCAACGTTTAAACACAGAAAAAAGTCATTTTGGGAAAACCTTTTCCCCAGGCGATAAAAAATGGATTTATTAAGAGAAACCGAAACGAAGAAAATGGTATCCATTTATGTGGAGATATTTGAGGCAGTGGCGCATCTAGGCCCGATTTTCTTCGTTTCGGTTTTTCTTAATAAATCCATTTTCTATCGCCTGGGGAAAAGGTTTTCACTCTGTTTGGTGGGATTCTAAAACGGATTCTTTATCGTGAATTGCTGGAACCTGCATAAACTGTTACTGTCCAATATTACAGTGAGCAGTTGGCTCGTTTAAATGACGCATTGGAACAATTGAAAAGACCTTTTTCTGGATAAGGAAGTGGAGCAGTGATTTAGCTGTATGACAACGCTCGTCCTCGCATTGAAAACGTGACGCATCAAACGACCACGGGGCCCGAATGCGAACTTCTTCCACATGCACCGTATTCTAGACCTGTCGCCTTCAGACTATCATACACCATTCAGCTGAAAGGTAATGTAAGCAGTTCCGGGTTAAGCAAGTGTCGGGCTAGCAGCATACGTTATAAAGGGGCCTTAATTTCCTTTTTTAAATACTCATACATATTAGAACACTTGCATAGTAAAGTTTTGGGTTTCTTTTTTCATTTGCTGTATAGCCAGATAACGACACATATGCCTGATATTTCAGTATTAGTATTACCTTTTTCGTTTTTGATTTTTGTGCAGTGGCTATGCCTATATTTATGCATCGTATATGTATCACATAGATACCACACTCCCATTAATTACTGTATTAAATAAATAACGCCAATTAGTTATAATTGACTAAAACCGTTGACCTTAAACAGCCAGTATGTCAAAGAAGTTGAAGGCAGTATCATCATCATCAGCCGTTATAAGCCCACTGCTGGACAAAAGCCTTTCCCATCTCCTTCCATGACGACCTCTTGTGCTAACCTCTGCCAAGTCTTACCGGCAAACTTTTCTATCTTGTCCCTCCATCTTGTGTCTGGTCTTTTCCTACTTCGTTTACTGTCACATGGGCACCAATCGGTTAGTCTTTTCCCCCATCTATTGTCATCTCTTCTTGCTAGGTGGCCAGCCCATCTCCACTTTTGCTGCTTAATTAGTTGTATAATATCCTTCACTCTAGTGCACTCTCTGATTCATGTTGATCTTTTTCTATCTCTTAGAGTTATCCCTAGTATTGCTCTTTCCATGTCTCTCTGTGCTATTCTGAGTAGGCTTTCAGCTCGTTTTGTTAATTTCCAGGTTTCGCATCGGTAAGTCATGGCTGGTATTATGCAACCGTTTTTATACTTTAGTTGGTTTTCAACTCGTTTGGTTAAGTACTATATTAATTGAGGAAGTGTAGGATCACTGTATCGGAATTGATAGCTTGCAAGAATTTAGCGCGGGGCCCTTGAAAATGCGGGGCTCCTAGAATATGCTACTTTTGCTACATAGTTAATCCGACACTGAGTGTAAAGTTATTGAAAAGCAGTAAAAAAAAGTACTTTGATGGTTGAATAATGATGCTATAAAGTTATATGAACAAAAGGATTTGGTGTGAAAAAAAAATGGTGGAAACTTTTGTATGAACGTAATAGATTAGTTTTTATGCCCGAGACTTTTGTGACAGGACATCGTCGGGAATTCTACTCCCGAGCGAGACGGAAATCAGTCTTTGAACCATTCGCGCGTTCGGTTAATTAGAACTTTCACGGCTAATTTTTCTAAATTACTTTTGATTCATAACAGACTTCTGTCGCTCACTTTGAACATTGTCTCTGAGGACATCAAGTAGATATTATCAAAAGAGAACGTAGGCAACATCTCTCTCTCTCTCTCTCTCTCTCTCTGATTCAGTCACTAACTGATTCACTCTCTCACTCGCTCTTTCTCTCACTTACTGTCGCTCTCACTCTCTCTCTCTCACTCTTTGTCACTCGCTCTCTCACACACTCTCACTCACTCTCTTACTCTTTCTATCACTCACTCACACTCACTCTTTCTATCACTAACTCTCTTACTCTTTCTATCACTCACTCACACTCACTCTTTCTATCACTCACCCACACTCTCTCATTAACTTTCTCTCACTCTCTCTATCTCTTTTACACATAACCACTCGCTGACGCCCTCTCTCTCTCTCTTTCTCTCACTTACTATCTCTATCACTCTCTCTCTCTTTCTCACTCACTCTCTCACACACTCTCTCTCACTCTTTCTATCACTTCACTCACTCTCTCATTTCACTCAAATCACTCACACTAACTATCTATCACTCTCTCACTATTTCTTTTACACATTCCTTCTCGCTGACGCTCTCTCTCTTTCTCTTTCTCTCTCTCTCTCTTATCCACTCTATCACTCACTCACTCTGCCAATCTCACTCATTAACTCTCTCACATTCACTAACTTTCTCTCACTCTCTTACTCTATCTCTTGTGCACATTCCCTCTCGCTGTCTCTCTCTCTCTCCCTCTCAATCTCTCTCACTCTCTCTCTCTCTCATCCACTCTATCACTCACTCACTCTCTGTCACTCTCACTCATTAACTCTCTCACACTCTTTCACTAACCCTGTGGCGGATCATTAGTTGAGAAAAAGACAAAGTGACGTTCCATTCGTGACCGACATTCTTCTGTCACACTCCACCAACTGCGTCACTTGATGTATCTACTGCCAGGCATAAATCCGCATCAGAAACAAATTCTGACAAGTTGATGACATTAACTAAATCGTCTTTTATCTTTTAAAAGGCAACTAATGCATTGTCAGTTAGTTTGGATGTCACCAGTTTTGTCTCGTTAGTCAATAAGTCTGTGAGCAGTTGGATGGTTTCAGTACAGTATGGAATACAGTCTGTGAGCAGTTGGATGGTTTCAGTACAGTATGGAATACAGTCTGTGAGCAGTTGGATGGTTTCAGTACAGTATGGAATAAAATGACGATCAAAAGTCCACATACCCCAAAATCGTCGTAATTCTTTCATGGTTGTGTTTATTGGGAATTTTCGGTATTTTCCGGTAAGGGATAAATACTGGTACTGTCCATTTACCAGTCCCCCACCCCTGCCGTGGGATGGTCCCTCCACACTCCCTTTTGTGAGAGTAGTTATAGCCGTTGGCTGGATAATATTTGTACATGGCTCCAGGTCTTCAGCTTGATTTGATAAATTTCAGATGGAAATAATGCAAAAACGTAAAGTAATATAAACAAAAAAATTTCGATAATGATACCGTTGTAGCTTTCCGTACTTTAAAATTCTGAACAATAGTTTTTGTTTAGTTTTAAAAATGCCTTTTTTTCTTCCAAAATCACGGAACTCTTTGGAAATTATAGTCTATGACCATCTAGATAACCATCTAAATATCTAAAGACTACAACCGTTTTTGTGGGGGCGCAATTTTCAGAGAGCCAAAGAAGTTAAGCAAATTTCTATTATTCTAAGATTGATCACCACAAACCTATGTATAAAGGTTGTTTGTTTTTAAAGTTCCCTTTGATTCTTGTTGTTTCCCGTATTTTACGGTGCCCGACTAGCCGCAAATGTTCATTGAATTAGATTAGCAGTCAAGAAAGTTCACTGACATTCGTCGGTGACGTGCGGCACGCGAGAAGGCTCATTAGTTGGATGCCTTCAAGTTTACTCTTGCGATTGGCTATTAAAGTGTCTCTTGCGATCGGCTATTAAAGTGTCTCTTGCGATTGGCTATTAAAGTGTCTCTTGCGATTGGCTATTAAAGTGTCTCTTGAAACCTTTTGAGGATCTGCACGTCGGTAGGCATAGTTTCTCCAGACATAATTAACGATTCGTCTCATTTGATTCTCAAAAAGATTCATTTGATTATCGGAACTAATTAAAGTATAATGTCAGTCACGCATCACTCCAAAACTATCTTTAAAGGTACCACAAAGGTACCAATGGTTTCTTTTGAAATCATCTTTGTCTGTTTGTTAACTTTAAATCTCAATGGGAGATAAGTTTGCTTCTTGGGTAACTGACCTATTTGGGCAAGTGTTTGTTGGGCGCTATTATTATTATTTGTACTCATTGAGTTTTCACACCAGCAGCGACTGGTGGCTTTCACTGGGGATCATGTGCCAGCAAGTCTCCGCAATACTCCAGGATTCTCCTCAGTAGTGCTGTCGTCCGGATAGTTCAACTCTTCCACGGATCCCATTCTTTCAGCTTCATCATCATCATCATCATCATCATCATCATCATCATCATCATTATTATTATTACATGTTCACACCAGATGCCTGTCGGTCATCGCAAGAAACTGAGTGACAGCAAGTCTCGTCAAGTCTCTAGCTCTCCTCTCACTTTCCCTCAGTCCACATCAGCGCTGTGGTTTGCACTTTCTCACCAAATGCCTGGTGGTTTTCGCTGAAGGCTGAGTGACAATAAGTCTGCTCGGGTCTCCAGTCCTCCTCTCAGTGTCCTCGAAGATCACAGCAGTGCTGTGGTTTGCACTGTCCCAATATTCCCCGCGTTTTTAACACTTATTCCATGTTCATTCTAGCTGTTAGCTCATGAGGACTGGGGTTTCGTCAGTCTCATATTTCCAGCACCCTCCGCAGTATTCCTTCGGACCCCAGTAGTGCTGTGGTCTGCATAGTCTCGATCCTTTCTCTTATCTCCAACTCAACCAATCCTGACTTCAATGTCTTTAGTACAGTTCCCAGTCCGCCTACTATTATTGATACTACCATGACCCTCATTTTCCACACCTTTCTCAGCTCTCGGGCCAAGTCCTGGTACTTTTCCAGCTTTTCACTCTCTTTCGTATTCCGTGGGTACAGCCACATCTATGATTTGGCAGGTTTTCTTTTCCCTGTCCACAACTACCGGGTCCGGTCTTCTTGCTTGGGCGGTGTGGTCGATTTGAATGTCGAAGTCCCAGAGTACATTTATAGCCTCTACTTTCTAGGACAGTCTCTGGTTTGTGCCGGTACCATTTGTCTGCATGGTCGAATCCTAGTCATTTGCATAGTTCCCGGAGTATAGCAGTCGCTACTCTGTCATGCCTGTTCTCGTAATCATTCTGGGCTAGTTTGCTACATTCACTGATTGTATGATTTACAGTCACATCCCTTTCTCCACAAAGGCGGCATTTGCTGTTTTTCTGGGTTCTGTCGATCTTCGCCGTGACATAGTTTGTCCTGATGCATTTGTGATATTTTCTATCTGTCTTTTAAATTCTCCATGGAGTTTTTCTGTTCCCATTTTTCTTTCCTTGTTTTCACTACTATTCTCCCGTTCGCTACCCTTTTATTGCATGTTGCGCTGCTTTGGGCGTTTTTCCACTACATGCTTGCACATACATTTCCAATCCCGTTTTGGCCATTTGGACACAGTTTTCTATGCTGGTGAGCCTTATACTCCCTTCTTTCCTCTTCAAATACAATCTACCTGTGTTATCTCTAGGGTGTACAGGCTTGTACACCGTTATATGTTTCCTAGGTCGCCAGTCCATTGATTGGAGTTCATCCTTTGTCCATCCAAGAAATGGTCCTGTGTATCTTATTACCGATATTGCCCAAGTGCTCATCCCTTTTATCAAATATTTTTCTTATTCTCCTAAAATATTCTTTTTTAATGTCTCTTTTATTTCTTCCTGCTTTACCCAGTCACGTTCGAGAAGCCCCAGGTATTTATATCGGTCCTGTGTGGTTAATGCTCTAATAGTTTTGTTGTCCGGTAAGTCGATTCCTTCTACTTCCACAAGCCTTCCTTTGTGCATTACCAATAGCGCACATTTTTCTATTTCAAATTCCAAATCCAAAGTCGTCGCTGTATTCTTTAACCTTGTTGATCAGCGTTTCGAGTTCTTCCCAGTTCTTTGCAAATAGTTTTATGTCATCCACGCACACGAGGTGTTTGACCTTTCCCTTTGTTTTTGGAGAATTGGTATCTTTTGCTGTTTTTCAAGATTCTGTTTAGTGGTATCATATTTAGAACTAATAGTAGTGAGAACAGAGAGTCCCCCTGAAAAATTATTTTTATACTTACCTCTGCTAACTCCATTAATAATGTAAATACTCCATTTAAGAGATTTGAACAACTTGAGGAAAATGTTATTCATATAATTTTATTTTAAAGTTAGTCAAACTTTTAGCTCGTTTTCCTAAATCAACCCTCGTCACTTCACAAAGACTTTCTAGTATTTTATGAAAAGATCGATGTTAACTCCTGTGTAATAGAATGGAGATGACTCTGGGTTGATCCATCTGGTGTCATGGCCCTTTGAGGAACGAAGAAAAGGTAAACAAAAGAAAAGATATAGGAAAATCTCGTTTCCTCGAGATTTGAATTTTGGCGCGAAGGAGGAAGGAAAACGACAGTAGCTACTACTACCCGAGCGGTGGAGGAGGACAGATCGCAGCTACAAGGAGAAGATGTTGAGAAAAACGGTTAGTGTTTTGACTCGACTATCGGTTGACTCGCTTCGGTCCTACGGACACGATCGGGTTCTCTCCGAGGAGATATAGGCTCTTCTTTTTCTCTGTTGCTGTGGAAAAGGACTGTTGTCCAAATCAACCTTTTCAAACATGTGAACATTTGCAACATACTTTTGATTTCCCCCAACCGGACTTTTTTCTCTCCCCAGAAATTGCTTGTTTTGAGATATAAACTACAATTTATTGCCCCAACAAAACAAAACCCAGAAGTTGTGTTGTTTTTTTGCTTCAATTGTTTTTCTGAAGCTGTGTTATCCCTTCTGCAGTTTGCATTATTTTTCCCACGGTTAATTCCTCATTCCCGTCTCGGTTTTGTTTTTGTTGTTGTTGTTTTGACCTTACCACTCAATCTACCACGACAGGTGTGTGTGTGTGTGTGTGTGTGTGTGTGTGTGTGTGTGTGTGTGTGCGTGAAAAGCATACGCGCAGTGACAAAGTAACTGCAAAAGAATACAAAGTCAAAGACTGGCGAACTTCTAAAAGTTCTGCTGTATTTTCAAAATTAACGATTTCTGATTTTGTGCGTATATAATTAGTATAGAGGATATTACAATCGTATTGCGTTGAATGTCTCACGGCATTTCGTGCCTTGCTCCCTGATTAATCAAACTTTCAACAGCTTTTCGCAGCATCAACGGATAATTTCACTCGGTATTGTAACGCCTACCCAAACACAACACAAGCAGCAGCGAGCAGAGAATTACGCGATAATTGCCGAGGAAATAGCACCGCTAAAAATCAAAAAAGATTACGGAAGAAGCTTTTGAACACACACACACACACTCAATGCTGGCGACGCAAGGATGAAAACTGGAGCCAGAGCTTAGCCACCCGCGATTTTATTTGAACTAATCACGTACGATTACTTCTTCACGTGTCAGCCCGAGAACAGGACGAGACTCACCTCTTGAGCAGGCACGAGAAGGAAAGAACAGAAGTGGTCAGCTATAGCTGAAATTGCTTGAAAACTAATGAACGGTCGCTACAACGTAATTTCCGACCACGGAGAAAGGGTGGCCAGAGGTCAAAAGGACTAAACTGTCCTAATACACGTTTGAATTCACAAAGATCTGATTACATTGGAACTAGTGGAATAATAGTTAGGCTGGTTTATATTATTCACCGGTCAAAGTCGTGATCCAATAACAACGTTAGAATTATGCTTCATCCTTTATAATATGGACCAGAAATGTGTATGATCAATGTATGCATGTATGTATATATGATAAAAAGGAAGACAATGTGGAGACTCGAAACTTTTAGAAATAAGTATTTATTTCCTGACATGTTTCAGCCGTGAGGAACGGCTTTCTTCATAGGAAGATTTAGGTGGAAACTGGATATATTCATTTCCCCCCTACTACTTCTAATAAGACCTACCTAATTCCTCCTTTACAGAACCGACTCTCCAGTTTCCAAAATATCGAGTCTTCACATTGTCTTTCTTTTTATATGTCGGATATCCTATTGTACACTATATGTATGTATGTATGTATGTATGTATGTATGTATGTATGTATATGCATGCATGTATATATGTATGTACGTATGTATGTATACTTCTCTTGTCGGTTTAGTAATTGCGTACTTCGTACCGCCGCCAGAATTCGAATGTTCAAGTCCCGGGTTAAAGCCAGGATTTCGAATTTCAAGGCAGGTGGGTCATGCATATTTGAAAGTGTGTCACAGTCGAATCTTAACACTCCAGTTCCCATTCATTTAAAACATAAGCTAATGATGATTTCTAAAAAACTTAGCTTCCAAAGTCTTTATCTATAAGAAGGTACTGACGATTTAAATATATATTCACACACACATACATGTACATACGCACACGCACGCGCACACG
>VCCN01000658.1:658247-671166 GCA_006491835.1 Architeuthis dux
ACCATTAAATAAAAATTAACACGGTTTTGGCTTTTTTCAATACTCTATTAACATTTCTTTTTTCAAAGTCAGGAATTGGCTTTACTTTCCTACCGTAACAAGAACATCAATCCTCACCAGAATTAGGGATGCAAACCTATATGTAAAATCCGCGTTCGCTTACCATGATTTGAACTCACGGCCCAGTGATTGCCAGGCTGGTGTCTTACTAACAGAGCTAAATTGACAAGACTCAAACATTAACGTAAATTTATCATATTTAATATATATATAATACAAAAAATACAAAGGTTGCAGTAAACATCTTCAGTCGGAATAGAAGTTGGAGTGGAGTTTGACATTGCAGCAGCCACCTTTTTTTAAATTGAGGCATTAAACACTTTAATAGGTTAGTCTTAAAAGGGTTAATGTAGGATGCACTAATAAGTCACTTACAGATCCTGTGCATCCGCTCTCACATTCTTCATGACAAGGTTTACACGTATTTAAACCGCTATCGAACACCATACTGACGTTCCAGCAAGACGGAACACATTTACCAGTCTCTTCAACTCGGTAGTTAATGCATTCAATGCAATCCTCGGCGTCGGGACCCCAACATCCGCTAAGCTTACATTGGTAGTCACAAACCTGACCAGTGCTTCCTGAAACGGAACGAAAAAGGATCAAAATCGAGGCAACTAAAATTATGATTAAATAAATACTAGTCAAAAAATTAATAATGGTTGATAATGCTTCATATAATAAAAAATAGACCAACATACTATTACTACTAATATAACTAGTGTACGTAAAAACAATAACCAATATGGCGCCGAGTGATGGGGAAAATGAAGTATGGGTTTAAGGGTTAGATTTAATCATCTGACAGACGCAAAAGCTCTAGTAGCCAATCGGTAGATCAGTTGCAGTACATAGGCTGCCTTCGCGATGTAAAATGGATGCGAGTTCGAGTCTCACCTAGAGCTTATTCTTTATTTCCAACGATCCACGCTGTTTACTCACGGTCTAGTTGCGATGAAAAAGCAACTAAAATTAAGATGGAAGAAATACTACTAAAAAGTTAATGGTTGACAATGATTCATCTAATAACAAGAACCATAAGTTCAACGATGCGTCCATATCTGTCATGTGGTTGCCTCAATTACTAGCAACCTACAATTAGTGACGAGCTTTTTAACAAGGGGCCCCTTAGAGATATCCAGTAATTAGCAATTATAACAATTAGTGACTTTTGTTTCTATATATGAAAATATAAACAAAGAACAAAAATAAAAGTGATTAAGAATAAACAAATACAAATGTAAACATTTTCATAGATATTTTTTAACAAATATGAAAAGTTTTTCATTCATTTTTTGAGAAAAATTGTACTTGTATTAAAAGGAACCCGCAGAGGGTGAGAGAGAGGGGAGGAGAGAGCCTTTACATTATTAAGTCCCACGTCATTGGCCGTCGACTTTCCTTAGCAACCGAAGGGGTGGGGAATGAGAAGAATGGTACACTCGATTGACCCGATGGCCTGACCTAGATTCTAAATCAATCTAACTTGAAACGTCTAAAAAAAGGAATCTTTTCCCACACAGTGAGAAAAGAAATAGAGGAGGATGAAGAGGATGAAGAGAAGAGCATGGCTTTCAAAGAGAAGGAGGCGTCGTGCGTGATTGAGTTTCCCAATAAAAAATGATTTCCAATTTCAAAGGGATTCTAAGCAAAGTAGTAGTAGTAGTAGTAGTAGTAGTAGTAGTAGTAGTTAGAGGAATAGGAAGATGGAAAATAGTTCTGGACCAAGTTTCATATCAATCCAACATGATACGGCTGAGAAAATTAATAGTTAGCACTACCAGTTGTGGTAATAGTAGCAGGAGGTGGAGAAATAGGAGAAGGAAGATGAAGATAAAGGAGGTTCATCCGAAGGTCTTGACCAAGTTTCATATCAATCCAACATGATACGGCTGAGAAAAGTTATATGTAACCTATTAGGGACCGACAGACAGGCCGACCTAAACGTGTCTAATAGAGATGCGTGGATCCATCTACAAATGAATCAAGATGATATTACAAAGTTTAAAATGTTTCCGTCAAAGGAAGAGAACTTATTTGATATGTGTAATGATTTAGAATTAATGGCAATGGTTAGCTTACTCGGCTCGCAAACAAATTCTCTGTTAGTGAGTTAGATCCTCACTGGGTACACTACTGTAGTCCGGGAGCCAGAGGGGGCCTACCGCCCCCCCCCGTATCATCCACCATATAGATTTTTCTGATAGGTACAAGTCTGTAGTTTATGGTTTGGATAGTTACTCAAAGATATTTTGGGATGAACTCTGATTTTAGTGGGTATTTTCAGGGGGTACCGTTGTCTCAAAAATTGAGGAATTGAAAATACTGATTATTTTGAAATGTTTTTGATACAAAATTGTACCACAATCAGGGGCAGAGCTGGAGATTTGGGGGCCCGAGGGGCTGGGCTCCTTGTAAGCCCTTCCCTTTAAAATGTAGTACAGTATTTCCCAACCTGTGGGCCATAGACCCCTGGTGGCCCACAAAGTTATTAATGAGTCTGCGTGGACAGACCTTTTCAAAGCCTCTAAAAATACCCCCTAAAATCATCCCAATATATTTTTGAGTAACTATCTAAACCATAAATTATAGACATCTACCTATCAGAAAGACTATACGGTGAAGGATGCCAGGGGGTGCACGATAGGCCCCCCTGGCTCCCGGACTACTGCCGTCGATCCTCACTAAGTGCCCCGCTAGTGTGTCCTTGCATCCGACTAAGCTAAGCTGAATTCGATCCTAGTTGAGTGTCCCATTACTCTGGTCTTGTGCCAGACTAATGTGATTTTAGGGATATTTTTGTTACTCCCCACCAACAGCTAACGTCTATAATTTTTTAAGTACTGGAGTCTAAAAAGAAGTTAGATTTTCTTTTATCGTCGAAAGTGACTCAAAATGCTGGGTCTTTTTCGTTAGTTCCCACCACGAAAACGAAAATCCTAACCCCGGGGCGGAGGGGGTCTAACGGAATAAACTTCCAACTATCAACTTCCACTGGTTATGAACATTTTGTTCTGGTGAGGACTAACAAAACAGCCTTAAAATGCTATGCTCTAAATACCAATTGTTTTCTTATTTCAAACTTTGTACAGCATTAGCGTCTTCTTCGGGCAAGGCTGAACAAATGTGAAAACTTGATTGAGCTCGATCCCTACTAAAAATCTATACAAGACTGACCTTTCGGGAGAAATGTTGGGATGTTTTGATTCCCCAAGATCAAATTGTTGCTGAAATTTGACCCCAAATTAACACCACGAATTAAGTTTCTAGTCGGCGAAAAAATAACAAAATTAAAATCCGAAAATGGTGTTTATTTGCCAACGAATAGATAGTTTAAAAAATAGGCGAAACTAAACAGAGATAACAGACATTTTTTGTCTGAGGTGAAGTTCTCATTCAATGAAATATTCGGAGTAGTAGTACTTTCACATTTGTTCTTATCAGAATCTTCAGTAAGGAGGTGAAAATTGAAGATTGCTAGATGCAGCATTCACTGAAAGATGGCTGGAAATAAAAACTACAACAATGAAGATACTCATCCGAATAATTCATGAAATAATAATCGAAAAAAAGAAAGCATCTCTGATTTATTTGATGTAAGGGAGATACATATAACGAGCTTAATTTTGAAGCTAGTTAGATTTATCTCCCTTACATCATGAAATAAAGGAAAGACGCCCTGTATTAGTAAGCGTTTATTTCCCTTCAAGATTTAAGGGAGATAAATTTAACTAGATTCAAATTAAGTTAGTAAGGTTTATCTCCCTTACATCATGAAAAAAGGAAAGTATTAAATGACGGGATTTTCCTGTTTTCGATTATCATTTGATCAATCTTTCGGTTGAGTATCTTTTTTAATAGAGGAGGGCGGGGGGGGTGCATGATTTAATCGAAAAACAGATAAACAAAGCAAACATTTTACCAACAGAAAACATAAAAAAATCAACAAAAAAATCAAATCGCACCCCCCTCATAACAACATTTAATGACACTCTCCCCCCACTAATTCAAATAATCAAGAACCGCTGGAATATTCTTAAACTAAAACTAGATTTATAGAATATATTTCAAGAAATAGGTCTGCTGGCTTACCGTCGACCTAAAAATAATAAACAAATTATAGGTAGCAATAACATACTAAACGACAAAGTGATCTGTAAGAAACACATTGCCAAAACAGTTAAATGGTGCCAACCATGCAATAATAAGAATAGTCTATGCTGCAAACACATTAAATCTACCAAGCCATTCACAGTTACACAACTAAGAAAATCTTTGAAATTTACCATGAATCTAATTGAAAAAGTAGAAACGTTATTTACCTTTTAGAATGCATACGTTGCCCCGAACAAAATATAGGAAAATCTTAATTGTCCTTTAACTATAGATGAAATAACTACCGTCACAGAATAAAATCAACAGACTACAACAACATTTCCGCTTAGCAAATTATGGCTTCACTAGAGATGCAACATTTACTATCATAGAAAGACTAGAAAAAACTTAGCTAATAACACCACCCCAACGTTAGAATTACACGAAGATAGATGGAGCTCACAATTGGAAACCTTATCCTCTAAAGGTCTCAATAATAAGCTGAATCACCCTAAAGATAAACATCAACAACTGAATACAACATGCCACATTTATAAATGGTCACACTTAAAATATACACTCATCTAACTCTACCCCTACATCCAATCCTAACTTTAAAACATGTTTTATATATAAATATGAAACATTAACTAATATTTATAATATGAATATCTATAAAAATTCAGTTTGATTTTAACACATCCGAATATATATTAATTTGAACAATCAAACATTCTAACCAAATAAATTGCTATAGACCTCCGTTCATTTTCTCCGTGTTATCATTACAATATTTTCTATAGCTTTTGAAATCCAACTCACATCCCCCATATCCTCCACACAAACAAAAACTTTCCCCTGGGGGAATATGTCACTTAAGCCCAAATCAAAATCCGACCATCCATCCACCCACCAATTAACACCACCGATGGATTTTGTGGATCAACTAAAAACTTCAGATGAAGAGAACAGATGAAGATATACGAGATGCCTAGCCGGTCTATAAGAGTTCACACCCTACAGGTAGCAAAAACATGGGGCCACACAAATACTGTAAATTAACTATACCACCAAAGATCTTTCATTTACCCATTTTTTCCCTCTGACGATGATCGAAGGTCGAAACATGTTAGGAATACAAAAATGAGAACATCATTTTTACAGTTACTCCTGTCTGTGCGTCATTATATATATACACACACACACACACACACAAACACACACTGATTGTCTTCTAAACCAAATATAGCAGGATTTTATTATTTCTAGTGGAACATTACACAATAAAAACAGATAATATCAGGTATTATTTATGATCAACCATCCAGCACTGAAACTCAATATATACTTTTTCGTAGTGTTGTACTCATCTTTGGACGGCAACATATTCATATTTTTGGCAACAGAGTTTCATTGCTGTAGAGTTTGGTCATAAATAATATCTGATAATATCAGTTTTGGTTGTATAATATTCCACTAGAAATAATAAAATCCTGCTATGTTTGGTTTAGAAGAAAGTTAAATGTCTAGAAAATAGTTATTTATGGGCGGTACTGTATACACACATATACACACACGTAAAATAAAAATAAAAATGCAAAAACTTACTACAAGCAATTCTGTCTTTGTTGTCCTTATTAACTGTCTTCTGCTCAGACGATGAGAACATGTGGGTCATATTGATTGTGTGGGCGTAACAAAGGTTCGGGTTTTTCCGTATCATTACGTTTCCTCTGTAAATGTGCCGAAGAGAGTTCAAGCCTAGGGATTGCAAGCTTTTACAAAACACTACTGCAAGAGCGTAACCGTTTCTGGAATTGAAAGAACAAAAGAAAACAGTTACATAAAGACTAAGTGAAAAGCCTACAAGTTGTGACGGTCTTGCCGAGAGAGACCGGAGGAGAACGCAGGGTAGGTTTAAAGGTTAGATTTTCAAGGCAGGCGGGTCACTTAGAAGATTGGTGCAATACAATCTTTCTAGATTCGAACACTGAATGCTGTCAAAAAATAGCAGCCTATGAAAGCATGATTTTTATATAAGTACTAGCAGAATACAGGTTGAGCGTCTCAAAGTCGGAAACCTCACGTCCGAGTTTGAGACGCTCAATCTGTACTCGTAAAAACTTACGGGATTATTTACGTATGGATCAGCACTTCTGACTAAGATCAGAGAATCTGTGCACTGTTTCAGTTACTTAGAGGTCACATACAGATAAACAGAATCAGACTTGTACTATTATACAGATTGATAGTTGGAAATCAGAACATTATCATTTTCTTTTTTAAATTTTCAGAAAATAACTTGTTAAAACATTCCAGGGGGTTCCATTAGTACACACATAAAATTTCATGGGGATCTGTTGTGTGGTTCCTGAGTTACGCAGTCACAGACAGTCATTTGGTGAATTTTAGTAGGATATGGACACACATTTTATTTATATATATATATATATAGTGGGTTGTTTTTATTTGCGTAATAGTACTGATGCATGTAGGTAAATGCAAGCTTATATATAAGACAATTCTCGTGTGTATTTTCTCTTTTGTCAAAGCAAGTTTCAATCAGTCTGTCAAATTATACTTACAGTGTTTTTTGTCCGTCAATAATCTTCAAGTTTCTTAACATCCTCAAACTGGTGATACTGGCTGGTGTATCTGATACATATAGAAACTGGGTGATTTCTTTGATTGATTTCAGCACATCCAATCGATTTGGACTCATCGGTGGAACTTTGTGATATGTGTCTCTGAAAAGAACGTAAAAATAAAAACGAATTAGCAACGTTTGCAGCTTTTTCTAGACGAGGTATTTTAATCCGTGTATATAGGTTAGTTCGGACTAGTTTCCACGTTTTTCTTGTTCTGTTTTATCAAACGTTTCAGCCATGTACTCTCCGGCTTTCCTCGGGTGTCTTGTATTTCGGGATATCGAATATCGAAACAACAGAAAACGTTGGTCGTTTCTCACTCTATGGATTAGTTTATTTGCGACAAAACAAATCATATACAAAAATCTACGTTTTCTGACAGCTTGAGATCGTGTAGATTCATTGGGAATAAATTCTTGAAGCAAATATTAAAGAAAAAACTATGTTGTATTTTAATGGATATTGAATTAAATATAGAGGTAATACATAGTTTCACGATTGCAGAAAATTCTTTTTTGTGATACAAAGCAACAATAATAAGATGGATTAAAGCTAGTAAAAATACTAAAACAATAATAAGATGTAGTAAAAAGAAATATATATATATATATATATATTGAAATAAGTCCTTAATGGTATCTGACTACACCGTGTTACGTGCTTAGCACTCGTCAGGTCAGAAGTCAGATACCATTAGGGACTTGTTTCAATATTAGCTCTAAATGATAGTATTAATTATAATATTAACTTTTTCATATGTCGAGCACTCTGATTAAATATTATCAACAACATATATCGGATTTCGTATATATGATTTGTATTTGTTATAATATATACATTGCAGAAAAGTGAAACTATCCATGCCGGATAATAGAAATGAAATGAAGGGTGTTTTCTATGCTTAATCTAAACACCCACACCAGCTCAAAGACCCATAATGAACTTTCAGCCAAATAAACCAGGTCACCTAACTTCCTCTCAAGGCATAGACTTTCTTGTAAAGCTTTCTTGTAGGGATCATCAGTTGTTTGCCATAGGACTGTTTCGAGGATTTAAAACAAAACAGTCATTCTACCATGGTTCCCCAGCAGTGCTGATCAAGCAGCACCTCCCTCAAGCTATAATTCTTATATTTAATTTGTTCTTTTGTTTTAGGACAGTATCATATATTTATTCAAAATAAAGGATTTTAACTCAAACCCAAGCGATTACAAGCAAAATGGTGGTATGTTCAAATATTTATGACAAGTACTGTATATTCAAAGAAACTGGTCTCATCTGGTACACATTAAAGGAAAAGTACCTACCCTTGAAATGTTGCTTCTACAATGGCCAAGTGACCCTTGACAATGACGCAGTCCTTTAACAAATCAATGTTACCGGCGTGGACGAAATCTTCTTCAAAGACACATTCTGAAATACAGTTGAAAATCCCATCAATATATTCAATGATTCAATAAAATCCCATCTGTATCAATATATTCAATGATTCAATAAAATCCCATCTGTATCAATATATTCAATGATTCAATAAAATCACATCTGTATCAATATATTCAATGATTCAATAAAATCACATCTGTATCAATATATTCAATGACTCGCCAGAATTTCAAAAACTGGTTTTCAAACCAGGCCTGACCCGCTTGCAAGACTGACTCAACAATGTATGACGTAACACACTGAAGGTTTTATGGGGGGGGGGTTCTATTTACAATGTAACTGTATGGTAAACTGGACCGTTACTTTCAGTCCGTTGTATGGAAGTGAAGCTTCGAAGCATGTTGTTACTTCCCTTGAAGGTTGTTAATTAGGTTTCTTCGATATTTTAATGACGATTGTTCTGTGCAAAAAACCTTAATGAAAGCACAGAAAAATCGTCAATAAAATATCAAAGAAGCCTCACAAGGGAAGTAACCGAATACTTCGAAGCTTCACTTCCATACAACGGACGGAAAGTAAAGGTCCCGTTTACCATACAGTAACATTGTAAATAGAACCCTCTAGTAAAACCTTAAAAGAATTTTTTCTAAAAACTAACAGGAAGATTGTTAGGGTCTAACGGATTAAAAGCACAAAACATTACTGGCAAAAAAAGATTGTTTCCATTTTTTCGACTTTGTTAACGGATGTAGATCTTTACCAAATTGGGTATTCCATCATGAAAGAACGATTCTGATTTTCATTTGGTGAATTCTTTGAGTTATTGTTCGATATTTTGAATTTGTTAGAATCACTGACTGGACAGGGAGTGTTGCAAGGGGCGAAACACGTGATAGTCTGGGGGTGAAATGTCTGGTGAAGACGCTGCATATTGGAAAACATTTCTATTTCAATTCAATGAGTATGTACTGCGTTGCATTTGCAACATGAGGACATACATTATCATGAACCAAAATCACCGCGTGACTTCTTTGCTCAGAAAAAGTATTTTTCTTCCAACGTACCATTCAAATAAGCCAATGGATCACTATAACGTTGTAGAGTAACAATCTGTCTAGTTCCCAGCCATTTGTAACAAAGAATCCCTTTGAATCCTACCAAACACAGAAGAATTTCTCTTAATAGATTCCAATTAGGTCGAGATGTTGAGGGTTGTCCTGGATCTAGCTATGATTTTCTTCATTTTGTCATCTTGTCCAAAATGGCTTTTATCCGTGTCTTCAATGGTGACCAATGTTCCTTTCTGTACGTAAGCGATTCTCCTAGCTTCAGATTTCTACTAAGGCTTGTAAACAATGTACCACAGTTGATTGATAGCACAAGCAATAAAAAGCTGAGTGAACTTCAGAAGCAACTCTATAATTGCCTTAGCATTGTGCAAAACAAGGCGCTAAGAACTTTTGCATCAAACTCAGGATTGTATTTCAAATATAACCAGTAATCTATTTACTTTTTTGTTACCTTTTGCGCATTTTTTGCACCTGGTGCAAACCCGGGCAGAAAGTGGGTTAATCCTCATTGGGGTAGTTCCTCGGGGACACGACAGTACGCATGTATCTTCATATTGGTACGCGAAATCTGTTAAAATATCAAAAATTGGAAAATGTTATAAATAATTTAAAGGCGAGTTTAAAAAGCAATGCTTTGTTGTACCACAAACTCTGAGTTTTTAAAGTTGTTATTTTTTTTATATATGTTATAAATAAACCTGAGCAAAGTAGGACGACTTAACCGTCAAAAATGGATCGCGTCATAAGGACTGATTTGACTGATCACCGCTAAAGAAGCTAACATTTTTGTATTACTTTCGTACTAAGCTGGCACAGCAATGACTGTTTGAGTTTTTATTAAATTTTGTATATATTTTTTATATTTTGTATTAAATCAAGTATTGTAAACCATTTTTATTAATCTGCTATTTACCCTTAATTTTTAGTAGTTATTTTAAAAATCACAATGTGTAAAATGGTTTACAATAAACGAATAAAACAATAACACTGCCGCTCATAGCTTAAATTGTGATTAAACATTAACCAAATCAAACTGATCAAACTAAAAATTAGGATGAATGGCCTATAAAGTATACTTGAAATTTCCTTGTAAATTCTGAAATACCTATAAATTACTTTTATGGTAAAATAAAGTGTATGTCTGAAAACAATGGTTTAGCCTTTTAAAGTATTTAGATATGTCAACTGGGAGACACGATATGAAATTATGTTATTGTTTTTTGGTGTGTGTTGGTGGCCATTTTGTTTTATGCAAATGAGGTAGTTCTTCCCCATTTCTTTCTTGGGAACATCCTTTTTTCTGAAAGAGGACATCCTAAGGAACATTTTCGTACCCTACTCATACTATCATGGAGAAGGTAGGCCCTGCTGGCCCCCAGACTACACGTTTTCATCGTCAACATGAAGCATACTGTGCAAGTAATATATTTTGGTACCCTAAATATAGGATCATGTGGGAGGTGTGCACGGTAGACCCTGCTGGCCCCCGGCCTACTTCCTCTGATAACAAACTTCATGATAGCAACATTTTTAAAAGTGGAACATTAATTTTGTTAATCGAAGCATTTGTGTAGTCTATTTATTTAGATTATCCAGAAGAGACTTTCTCTTCTTTTACTCTTTCGGTTTCTTTCTTTTTCTTGCTAATACACCCCCACCCCCACACATCTCCCTCTCTCTCTCACACACATCTGTTAATGTGTTACCACCAAAATACAAGAGCAAGTTTCCTCAAACTTTCTCTTTTTTCATACACTCACTCTCTCTACCACTGATTCTCAAACATACTCACTCTCTCCTTCTTTCTAGCACACCTGCTCTCAATCTCTCCCTGACACCAAAATTGCTAGACACTGATATTTCCACTAGTATATGGCAAATACCTACCAACAGTACGCGAATACGATACAACAGTACGCGAATACGATACAACATAAATTGTAAAAATAAAGATTATTGAAGGTAAATGAGATCTACTTCAGATCTACTTGGGAACTGGGTTTGTTTAAATGTATTTAACAATTGATAGATAGATAGATAGATAGATAGATAGATAGATTTAGCCCAGTGAAGAATTTCGCTTGTATGTGGCCTCGCGCGTGACATCATCGTAATGCACAAACGGAAAATGCTATAATAATGCCGAATTTTAAAATATCTAAAACTTAAAATACGAATAACATCGATAGTTTTCCCTGATCTTGAGAATGGTTAGACGTATAATCGAAAGCGCTAGATTACAAACGTTTGGACAATATCTACATCCACTGGATCTAGACATGCGTTCTCTTGCACGTAAACAAGAAAGGTTAACTAAAAGATCTAAAAACATTCATTGTCTACGGTCTTCAATCATACATGTATTAATGAAGGACTGTTGCCTAAATACATATTGCATACATTTAGGGTGTCCCGTAAGAATGTCATTTCTGTACCCGTTGTAAGGAGAGTAACTTTGTAGTGACTCGGCTGAGAGACGTCGTATTGCGGTTTGAGGGTTTTGATTTAGATACTCCAATAATTCGTCATCCTTATCCCTTGTGGTAGCTGTGATAGGCTTTCCCGGTTTCTTATCATCTAAGATGCTTCCCGTGTCTAGGCATCTTCCAGTATTCAAATGATAATTAGACGATCTAAAATGGAGGTTACTTCCAAATCACATGGGTTATGACCTAGTCAATACAAAGTTACTCCCCTTACAACGAGTACAGAAAGGTCATTCTTACGGGACATCCTGTATACATACATATATATTTATTTAAACCATGGGTTTTATTTCTATGGTCCACCAAGGTGGCACGAGTAGGATCAGAGCCCATGGGTCGTGGGTTTGACAGGAATGTCATTCTTCTGGCAGATGCGAGCTAGCTAGGGGGCGGGTGGGGTCTGCCACCCCTTTCCGGAGATGTTCCGACAGTAAAGTTGACCCGTGATTAGACCAGGACGTGAACATTCCGTAGTTGGTAGATGCCAGAGCTAGCTATAGAGTTCTACCCACCCGTTGAAGGAGAATAAGGACAGAACGGCTGCCTGCAACTTTGATCACAGATCCTCATGATAGTACGGCTGTCTGCAAAATTTAAGCACAGATCCTGGTCACTCAAACAGAAGCAGATGTGCGCTGACTATGGGATTCTGCTACCCCGTCGGAGGAGTCACCCGACAGTATAGCAGCCTGAGCATATGTGAGCCCAGATCCAAATCACACTCTTGCTCAAAGAATAAATAAATACGCGTCTTATTAAGTTTTTACTTAGTAAAAGTCCACAGTTCCTCTCCCACCCGTTTAGAGACCCCAGATTTACACAGAAAACAGGAACAGTCATATTATTAGTCAGACATTAGTAGCATTAATAACCGCTATAACAAGGTAATACTAATGGGAATATATTATTAATAATGACGATTGTAATGTGATGCATAGAACTACGAAAAAGAAGGATGTATTAGAAGTTTGTTATTGACGAAAACAATGACAGCAACAGTAATAATAAGAAACAATGTTAATTGGTAATGATAATGAACATAGCAATAAAGCATAGAACAATTTTAAAAGCAAACAAAAATAAAACAAATAAAGCGAAACTATCATCAGAGTAGTGCCACTTTGTTGAAACATTTCGGGAATTGTCACAGATTATCTATCGTTCTGTATATGGC
>VCCN01000658.1:772653-784529 GCA_006491835.1 Architeuthis dux
TACATTTTGGTTAATGTGCCATATGTATGAGAATAAACACATTACACAATAATTTATCGTGTAGCATCGACACCTAGTGATATTTCACCAGCTCCAGAAATTAGCTACCAGATGATATACACAGCACTAATCCAATCCATCTTGTTGAAGCTCAACAATGACATTATATGTTTTAAAATAATTTCTGACTGGCACAATATTTTTAGTGGGATAGCACTACGTACATTATGGTAATAATTGAATGCTAACATGTAAGAAACTATAATTCACATTCATACATAATCTCACATAAAAACATACACAATAATTTATCATGTATCGATATACATCAGCACCTAGTGATATTTCACCAGCTCCAGAAAGTAGATACCAGATGAGATACACAGTATTAATCCATCTTGTTGTCACACTGAAAATAATCTTCATATTGATTTTCTTTACCTTGACATTTACAATTACAGTTGACATAAATGGTAAAATGTCTCTTTATATATATCTTTTAGATAAATTATATTATACATCAGCACATTATATAGGATTTGGGTTGCAAGCTGTTACAGCATTCTGAACTTGAATGGTATCAACCTATCAGAAGAAAGGTCGACTGCAAGCAGATGCATCGGACTGCAAGCAGGTGCATCGGACACCAAATGTCACAAATTTTCAATACCAATTTTTTAAAATAAATAAATAGATAAAAAAACTTTACCACTTCATTATATCCAATAACAATATACAAAGCTAAATAATTGGTCCAAATCAAATATTGCTACAATTTCTCTCATTTATTGAATATAAAAGAAAAACAGTTTAGAGCAATGGTTCTCAAAGTTTTTTTCCACGCATCCCCCCTAATGTTCTCAAAAATTACGTGCGGACCCCTAAAGAGTTTTTATGTTGATTAGATGATTATAGTAAAAATAAGCCATCACAAGTTTTCAGAAACTACATTTATTTTGAAAAATACATATATTCTAAAAAGGAAATGAAAAGTCAATGGAATGAACGAGTTTCATTTTCTTTTTACTAATCTCTGAAGTCTGGTTTAATGGTATACAGCTGGAACACGTAAAATGGAGATAACTCCTGTTTTTAAAATGAACGATTATCTCCCCTTTGAAAGAAAATCATCACATGAAACCAAAAGAAAAAAAGCTTTTTTGTTGTATTTCATTCCTTGTACTTACATTTTTTCTAATTAATCTTGCTGTTTTATCTCTTCTGTGCAGTATTTTATGTATTTGTTTAGGTATTTTTGCCAAGCAAATATTTTAGCTATTTTAGCTTTTTTAGCTTCTTTATTGAACCAGGGTGGTTTTTTGTTTGTGCTCTGGTATGTCTTTGTGACATTCATTTCTATATTTAGATTTCTTTGAATGTTTTTCACATTTGGTTAATTTTATCATTTTCAAATATATATGTCCAGTCTATGTCAAATGTTTGTTTTATGTTCTCCTCGTCGCATTTAAAGTAGTTGTAAATGTGTTGGTTGTCAATATTTGTTTTAATGTTGTATTCGAACGATATTGTGTGCGTGGTCGCTTTTTCCTACAGGGTCCATTATTTGTAGGCTTTCTATGTTGTCATCGTTTCTGGGTATAATTAGATCTATTGTACTTGAGTTGTTATTTCTCCTTATTCTTCTTGGCTCTTTAATATGTTGTGTTAAGTGGTTGTCTTGTATGTTATTGATAAATATATTGGATAATGAGCTTTCACTGCCGGATCCTATGAGTTTATTCCAGTCTATAGGTGGGATGTTTAAGTCTCCAACTATTCTTATGTTATCACTTTTAATGGCTGAATCATTTGCTATCTGTTCTAAGAGTAAATTCTCATTATTTCTTTCGTTTGGATAGGTAGAGTAGACTCTTCTGTATATTATGCCAAAGAGTTAGAATTTCTTTTCTATTTTAATTTTGCCCCAGAGTGATTCTTCAAAGTGTTTATTATTCAAATCTTCAGATTTCTGCTTCTAAGTTTTCTCTAGTGTAAATTAGTCCACTTCAGTGTTGGCTGTCTTTTCTAAATAGGTTGTATCCATTTATTTCCAGAGTATCGTTTGAAAAAAAGTTTATCTTTATTATCATCGGATGAAGTACTTCATCCAATAATAATAAAGATTGATTTATTAAGATTACTAGTTCTCATACATGAAAACAATAAAAGATATGGCACTGAGAGTCGGATGTAAGGAATGAGTTTAAAAGTGTAAATCAGCTTCTGCTAATCCATGAAGTCTTCATGGCCGATTGGTAAAAGCAGCTAGGTGTAAATTAGACTCCCTCTGGCAATGAGGGTGTGAGTTTGATTCTCACTAAAGGCTTATTCTTTATTATCCGATAGTGTTGTTATTCGTTGCTGTAGAAACAGCAGCCCAAATTGAAAGTTGTATATAAAAACAACTGAAATTAAGATGAAGGTAATAACTAGTCAAGTTTGATTAAAATAAATAAAAAGTGTTTTTTCCTACATACGTTTTGGCAAGAATTAGAAGAAAAGGAACGACCAATCCAAATCCAAGCTGGTTTTTTGCTTTCCCAACCAGGTTCAAACCAAGGAAGAACAAAGCGGTAGCACTAAAGGCATTACCTGAGAGAAAAAAGAAAACAGGAATTATATGCAATTAATTTTGTACATTATTATTATTATTTTTATTTTATTATGCCGCTTTGGGCATCTCCAAATTATACACAATATTTACACATCAACTTCTAAACAAATACAAAATTCATAAAAATAAACATTCAAATGTACATAAATACAAACAACATCTACAATTTAACACAATTCACAGATCAAACTCTTGAAAATCTCATCTGACAGATTCCAAAAATGTCCTTGTAATTTCATTCCCCCCCCCATAATTTTTAAAATTATCTAAATTTGTACACTATTGCTATCTTTAACATGACTAGGCAACTTATTCCAAAAATATATTACTCTATTAGAAAAAAAATCTAATTGTTTAGTAGTTTTAGTTTTTGCAATCTGTCATGTCAATAGATTTCCAGTTCGAGGAGAGTTTTTAAAGAATGATCTACCATATTTAGAAATTCCATTAATTATTCTATTGCAGAAATAAACTTCCTTTTAAACTAATATTCTCTGATTAAATTTGTCTTCACAAGGTTATAAAATAATCTACATATATAAAACGCCACATGGTGATCTATAAAATTTGTAAAATTTGTCAAGGGAGATAACTATTAAATGCTAAATATAGAGTAGTCTCATATTGCAGAATTATTTAAAGCAGTCATTTTTTGATTGGTAAACTAGTTATACATATAATAGCCCTATTCAGTCAATGATGCTTGCCAACTGATAATGCGTTTCTATAATAAATGTTCATATATTATACATATAATAGCCGCATTCTGTCAGTAAAACTTGCTTTTATTTCTGACCACTGAAAATATACAGAGTGCTGAAACTTTTTAAAATAAATTTTAATTAGAAAAAATTGCAAAATTAAATGTTTAATCATTGATTTTTCCCAATCACTAAAAACATTTGGGTCTTTTTTGTAAGCTTTTGCTAAATAAATGTAAATAAATAAGTTAAAAGCCTCTAACACAAACTAACCTTTGCCCTGACTGACTGACTGACTAACCCCCAACTCTTATTATCTCAATAAGATAACAGCCAAGTTGTCGAAATGTCCTTAACTTTTTTTTTTGCACGCCAATTTGTATCTGTTCACAATATATAAAATATGAAAGGCCTAGTATGACAACGTATGACACCAAATCTGGTATGGCTCTTTTCATCTTGGCAGACGGTCTTAGCAGCTTCAGGACTTTGAGCTGCTATGCCTGGGCGCTTAGTATGGAGGAAATGTTCCACTTCCCCACTCTCAACCATGCTGAAGACTTCCAAAGGAAAGAGGTGTTCAATACGTTTGGAGATCAGCCACCAAATCCACACCTTCATAAATTCCATTCTCTCAACACAATAAGAACCACCAAATAATTCCCTTGCCAGATTTAATGAGAGATTTTGTTTTTTAATCGAGAAGAACAGAACTTACCCAATACTTTGAGGATACTTTTTAAAATTCCAGGCACTTTTTGACCAAACGTAAGATTGCAAAATATCCCCAAAATGGTCATCATGACAACAGGATTCCGGATGACATCAATGAATATGCGAAGAAATCTCATAAATTTGCTTCGGCTTTGAGGAACATCTTTTGAGGTACGGGCATTTTGAATTTCCATCAGAACGAAGCCAATTGGGTTGAGGATTGCCAGTGAAATAGGGGCAAACAAGTAGATGTATTTAAGGTAGAGGGAGTCGTGTCCATAGAGAGCTTCCACTGAAAAGCAATAAACAGAAATAAGTTGCAGGGAAAGAAAATAATTTATAAATAAACTAGAAAGAGTATTTAACAATTAAACCACTGCCCAATATTAGAAACACTGTGAAAATAATGTCATCATAGATTTTTAAAGTCTAACAATAACTACATACCATATTTAACGATGTATAATCTGCATTTTTTCCAAAGATTTTAAGCTAAAAAATTCAGGTATGTATTATCTATGGAAAATATAATTGTATACACAGGATAATGCATTTTTCATTTGAAATTGTAGCTCAAATGGAAGGCAAGGATTATCTATGGTAGCGGATTATACATGGTGAAATACGGTATGTTAAAATATTTAAGTATTAGCTATATAAATCATATTCTTTAGCAAAATCATGTTAAAATATTTAAGTATTAGCTATATAAATCATATTCTTTAGCAAAATCATGTTAAAATATTTAAGTATTAGTTATATAAATCATATTCTTTAGGAAAATTATTAATCTTTTAAAGTTAATAATTTTACCCTTATGAAATTCAATCTTTATTACGTGTAACAAATCTTAAATTACTGTATTTCACCATATATAATCTGTAAAAAAATTTGGAGCTAAAAAATCCAGGTGTATATTATCTACAGAAACATAATTCTTATACATATTTGTATACAGGGGATAATGCATTTTTCATTTGAAATTGAAGCTTGGTCAGGGGTGTGGATTATCTAAGGTGAAATATGGTTTATGAAAAAAAGAAATTCAGATAATTACATTTATGACTATGATTGTCTTGCCTCATTCTATGAAAGCCTAATAAATGAAGCAGACCATCTTCCACTGTTCATCAAAACCTTACAGGAATAAAGCTTTGATCTAGATGTTGACATAACATTTTCATCCAGAATACGAGATTTAAATTTTGTTACTTTTGAACAGGTTTTTATTCTCTCCAGAAATTCGACATTACTGTCTGAACAATCTGACACAGACACACACATACACAAAAGTGAATGTATGTGTGTTATTGTTTAAAAAAAAATTTTTTTAATTAAAAAAGCAGCATATTTGCAAATCCTGATCAGTTATACATGATCATACTGTGTCAGTATGTGATAAGAGAGTGGTGTCAGATTTTTTTTTTCATATTGTGAGAAGCAGGTCATGTGTGGTTTTAAGTAGTAGGGAATGTCTATAGAAATAAGTGTTAATGTGTAAACTTGTCCCATTGCGTGCTTGTAAATTTATAATGATATTTTACTTCCTGTAATGTTAAGTAACTTGGTATTTGTACATAAAATTAAACAAGCAGCTACTTCAAAGAATATTTGTAAAATCCTTCAGAAAAAAATAAATAAATAAAAAAAAGAAAAAGGATGTAGTAGCAATATTCAAGGATTAAACTAGAACAGGACTTCTCAAAGTAAGGGTCGGGACCCCTCCAGGAGTCAAGTAAAGATTACTGGTGGTTACAGAAGTATTTGAAAATATTTTTTTAAAGAATAATTATGTAACTAGTGGGGTTTTTTTATCTCTATACAAAAATGTACTCCTTAGTAATTTATTTTTAAAAAATAATTTATTTTTTCTCATAATTAATACTGTAAATTTAATATAGATTATAAATATGTTGAAATTTTTGATAATTCTTTTGGCATTTATTTGTTTCTATGTTAGATTATGGCTAAAGACTAATTATATATAGTCTTAGTACCTATTGCTTTAATAGGTGACAGGTCATTAAGCAAATTTTAACCAAAAATTTTGCTTGGAATATATTTTTGGAGGCAGATACTAAAAACTTTTTTCAAATCCACTGCAAAAAACATATTGTTCTATTTTAGCAACATTACTTAGGCTTTCGTAAGTTTTGAACCCCAAATACGATTCCCTTCGGTTATTCATCTCCATTCAGTAAATCGTCTTCCTTCCATTCAGTAATTTTTTGCCAATAGTACAGTTTAAACAATAACATAAATTTGTTGAAAAAGTTTTCGGCTTTTTTCTTCTTAGCAAAAACAAGAAAAAGCTTAAGAATTATTTTGTAAAAATATAATCGGGTTTTTAAAATAGGGTGTCTAAAATTTTTCAAAAGGGCAAGTACATCTATGTAAAGTTACTAAAATAGAAGAATATATCTTTAAAAAGGTGATTTTAATCAGAAACCCTTAAAAAGACTCCCATCATTATATTATTTATCTCTATCTGGCTTCGTCCGACAAATCCCCCAGACTTGGCAAATGACAGTATAAGGCTGATAAAACTCAACAAAATGGTTACTAAAGGAATAGTATCACCAAAAGCCTATGTACAGTTACTAAAATAGAAGAATATATCTTTAAAAAGGTTTAATTTTAAACAGAAACTATAAATAATACTCCCATCTGTATGAAAGTATCTGCAAATCGCAACATAATTTTATGTCGATAAAACTCACGAAAGCCTATGTAAAGCTACTAAAATAGAAGAATAGATCTCTAAAAAGGTGTAATTTAATCAGAAACCCTAAATATGACTCTTTTCAGTATAGCGAGCAAGAGAGACAGTGTTTTGGTTATAAGTAGCTCAGGATGCGAATGTCCATGACCAAATGACCTAGTACCACTTTTATAACAGTGAGTGAGGGGTAGTGAAAAGTTTCATCTCATCAAAAGGGGTCACGAATGAAAACATTTTGCGAAGCCCTGCACTAGAAGACTAAGAAAAGTGTAGAGTTTAAAAATGGATACCACAAGAGAAAAAGAACACCAATTATGATGGGAAGACAAGAAGCTAACCCACAAATGTTCTGTCTAAAAGCATTTATAGATTTTTTTATTTATTTAAATTAGATGATAAAAAAAACAAAAAAACAAGCAAAGTTAAACGAGTTGGCCGTCAAAAATTGATCCTTGGGACAGATTTCACCCATCACCACTAAACAATTAGTTAGTTTTGTAATAACCGTATTTACTCGAGTACAGTTTTTCTAACTAAATATCAGTAAACTATTATGTTATTTTTTTTTTTTTACACTCGAGTATATGTTATCATTTTTTTTATATACAATGTTATGCACTAATTTTGAGCCCGAGTTTTAATATTAAATTTCTCGCATTGTACACAAGTAGATACAGTCATTTTTTGGTTCAAAATTTTTTTTTCAAATTTGAATAAAATTAATAAGAAAATTTTATCAACATTATATGTTGCCAAAAATATTCATCTTTGGACAGCAACATTTTCATATTTTTGGCATTTTTGGTCATAATACCTGATAATATCCGTTTTGATTGTGTAATGTTCCACAAGAAATAATAAAATCCTGCTATATTTGGTTTAGAAGAAAATTAACTTTCTATAATAAAAAGTGGTAGTGGTGTACTTATTTATAGGCGATACTGTATAATTAGAGTTCCAGATTTTCGATATTTATGGATTATTGTCGATTTATATCATCAGTAGATTACGATATAATATATAATACATATAAATGTTTGGACACACTGATGGCAACAGAGTTTCAATGCTGTAGAGTTTGGTCATAAATAATAACTGATAATATCTGTTTTGATTGTGTAATGTTCCACTAGATATAATACAATCCACTAGAAATAATAAAATCCTGCTATATTTAGTTTAGAAGAAAATTAAATTTCTATAAAATAGTGGTAGGGGCGTACTTATTTATGGGTGACACTGTATGCCTATCTCAACGGCATCAATGCCAAGTGAACGCAAACTCTCTCAGCCAGAGTTTGAGCTCTGCTCACCGATCCTCTTCTACATGGCATTAACCACTGGCCCACTCACGCCTCCTATAATATATATTAAAATTTAATTTTGAAAAATAAAATATACATAAAAAAATGCAGTTAAGCACATCTGATCATTTTACTTACACATTGGATAGCCCAGAGCAAAATCGTTGCTTTGTGTAGCAAAAATACCATATATTCCAGCCACGCCTAAGTTTATCGGTCGATAGGCGAGAAGGGTGATGATCAACACCAAAAAGAAGACAAATACTTTGGCAATAAAGATGCAGGATAGGAACTGCCAGTTGACTTCACCAAAATTCAGTTCCCACATTCCTAGAAGAACCACGGACGGAAGACACAGGTTCCAGACGAACACCTTGATTCCATCACCGTTTCTCGGCTTGATCATACCAGTACAGCCGGCCAAGTAGCCAGCCAGTATCACAGTAAAGCATTCTATTAAAGCAGAATATAACTTATTCAAGGAACCATGTTCTGAGATGGTTGTCTGATTCATGGTTGTGAGATTCATGGTTCTAGAAAAAAAAAAAAAAAGAGAAAAATAGAAAAAAGGTGTGAATAAAACAACATGTGAAACAAGCTGAAAATGCCTAATAAAAAGTCCAAAAAGATCATCAATGACACAATTTTACAACATAAACAATGCAAATAACCCCAAAAGGAATGCTTGTAGGTTATTAATATTTCGGTAATAAGGAATGTTCTTTATTTCATTCACAAGGTATCACATCACTACCATCATTTTAAGAACAGTAACAACAAAATAACTTTCTTGTTCCAAATACATTCTGAAGATGATGTAAATAGACATTGAAATATAAACAGAACTCACTTGTTCAAATGGTTCTTCGGACGATTGAACTCCTTGTTATTTGTGTTGTAAACACAACATTGTGGCCGATCCATTCTTCAGGTGTAAAATCCAAGTGTGAAGGGTTAAACAGAAGTTATGTTTAAAGGGGAGTAGCCCTTATAGCACAGGGCCTGGGTGTTTCTGTGTCAGGTTTAGATTAAGGGCTACGCCCCTTTAAACATAACTTCTGTTTAACCCATCACACTCTGATTTTACACCTGAAGAAGGCCGATCCAGTTTACAACACAAATAACATGGAGTACAATCATCGTTGAATATTAATGGCCCTTCTCAAAACCATAGAAAAGAACTCACTTGGTTTTTAAACAAATACTGATTATCTACAAGCACGTTTTTCAAAATAACTTTCAATAGGAGGTTTGAGTTACCCACAATCATAATCAAGTTTGTTTGCATTCTTAATCAACAAATGTAATAAAAATACTTGTAGCTTAAATTTTTAATTTGTTTTCCTTTTGGAATACAGTCGATTCCGTTTAATAGAAACACATCAGGACCAACAATTTTAGATCTGATAACTACCTGATCCGATTAAACAAAAAGATTTTTTTTTTATATACTAAACACTGAAGTTGTTTTTTTTCAAATTCAAGGGGACAACTTGCATAAAAACCAAAACAAGTTGTCCCTTTTCTTTACTACTTTTCTTTCTTTTTTCAATTTGGCATTTAACTTGAGTCACAGGCTAAAAATACTTGAAAGATAGTTGTTTCGAGAACTAAAAGCAGCTCATATCAACATGTCGACTAAATGCATTAGTCAGACAAGTGTGGAGTTCAACCCGATGTGGACAAACAGAGTTCAACCCGACAAGACACAGATACAGAAACACTGGGCCCTGCGTTATATGGGTTAGCCCCATTAAAAATAAAAAAACTTCTGTTTACCCCATCACTCTCGGATTTTATACCTGAAGAAGGCCGAAGAATGGATTGTCCAAAACGTTGTTTACAACACAAACCAGAAGGAGTTCAATCATCCGAAGAACCATTTGAATGTTAATGAACCTTCTCAAAACTATAGAACAACACAAACAACAAGAAGGAGTTCAATTGTCCGAAGAACCATTTGAATATTAATGACCCTTCTCAAAACTATAGAAAATATTTTTAGTAATTCTATTTCAAAGAATGTAAATTCTGTAGCACTGCTGCTTGGTGCAAATAAACAACACATTGGTCATAATAAATGAAGCAAATTAGCGATGATTACATATGTTATCCGGAATCCACTGTATTTAGAAACAGATTGACTGAACAGCAAAAACAGATGTCATAAGTTTTACTAATGAAAAATCCTTGAACTTATTACAGAATAGAAACCACATTCCAATAGGTAAAAAGTAAATAATGCAGGTGTTTATAATATTAAAATAAAACAAATATAAAAACATAAAAAAGTAGCAGCTATCGCCCCTTTCTTTTCCGACCCTTTAATTAAACTACCTAACTTTCTTTTCTCCCCTCTCCCTTCCCACCTTGTTTATCACACTTACAATATCAGTAGCAGCCATCAGCCAAGCCTGTTGTTGTACACTTATGATAACCGTCAGCAAAGCAATTGATCATGGTCTAGCTACTATAAAACCAATATCTAAATACAATTGAAGTGTGTGTACGTGTGTGTGTACGAACCATGATTACTCGACAACAGACCATTGTACAGAGTTGACATTCGCCAGATATATTATTCAGCACACAAGGCAGTGTAGAGTTTGATGTTTTTTTGGATCAGCCATTCGAGAAATCTAATACAAAAATTACAGAATATAGATCTTTCTTCATAGTTTCCATTAATTATCTCCCCTGACTTCTTCTCTTTAGAATTATCTAAATTTAGATATAAAATATCTAAATTGGTAACACTGAAGAGAAGTTACCGAAATACTTGAAAGCCGTAGTTTCGTACAACGGACAGAAAATTATTTTACATGACAATTATGGCAGACACCATAATGGTAGTTCCAAACATGCACCTTTGGAACGGCACTGTCCTAGTTAACAAAATGCACCTCAGTGGATATAGGAAGAAATTAGAAATATTAACATTAAAAAAGTTGATAAAATAAAAGAAAAAAGAAGAAATATTTACTTGAAAAATCTTAATCAGCAATATGCAGGGCTATAAGTATATTACAAAATTAGCATAGCATCATTTATGTATGGATCATCACTTCTGCCTAGGATCAGAGTATCTGTGCACACTGCCAAGGATCAAAGTGTTGCTCCCCTGCCCTCTGCCTAGGATCGTGTACCTGTGCATTCATTGAAATGTGTTACATGCTACATCATCATCATCATCGTCCACTGCTGGGCAAAGGCCTTTGTGTATAGGTAGTCTATTGTTGAATAGCCACACCTGAAGCCTGTTTGTTTGTGTGGTTGATTTTCATCTAGGAGTGCCTGCTAATTATTTATGTGAATAATTTATATATATCAGATAATAGGGTAATAGGGTGGTAGTTGCCAAGGTCATGATGATCTTGTGGAGTAGGATCAATATTCCTAGACTAAAGTTTTCACAAACTGAAACTATGATAGACACTAGTGATATCCCAGATATAACAAAAGACAAAGTAGCGTTTGTACTACAAAATATGAAACTCGATTAAGCCAGAGGCGAAGATGATGGCATAATGACAGACCTTCTGAAAGACGCAGGAGAGGTTTTTTACAAAGCTATTTACACAATGCATAAGAGAAAGAAAAGTACATGCTATATATATATCTATATGAGCTCACATGAAGATCTAAGACAGTGAAACAAAGTTTAAACTCTGTAGGAGTCATGTTTTACCACATATTTATATTTCAGCTCTACCCTTTGTGTATTGAGCACTTTTATAATAAAACAATTTCAAGATAATACAAGGTAAAGCCCACAATGTATACACAAAGGGATAGAGCTGAAATATAAATATGTGGTAAAA
>VCCN01000658.1:785879-796947 GCA_006491835.1 Architeuthis dux
ACATGCTTAAGTTTTCCACTAACCTCAATTTAGAAATAAACTGAACATTTAAACATCAAAATTTGTTTCATTTATTAGAAATCAAAATCTGTTCCGTTTATTCTGTAGTGCCCTTTCATAAATTTATTTAAATTAAACACCTTTTAAGTTAAAAAAAAATGGCCACAATAATAAAGGTGAGTAAAAATTGTATTAATATAGTCCTTTCGTAAATTTAAACTAAAAACATTTACATTGAAAATCTTTAAATTCAGAACTAATCTCAACTAAGGTATAAGAAATAATCTCAACTTGTGTCGCAGTATTTCGGACGTTAAAGTTTCCTTCCCTAGATTCTAGATGTTTTTAGATATTTAATTCGGGACGCTAAACTTAGACACCAGATAATTCTGGGTGTTTTTGAAAACATGGTTTAAGTAAATGATGTCCAAAATTATTTGGTCTTGACATAAAATAAAAACTAAAACTGAAAATTAAGTTGATGAAATCTTGATGACAATCTTTTCTTACTTACCCGAGGTGACAGTGTTCTTGTCCGAACCAACGATGTGGAGGAGTGGCAAGTTTTAAGTTTAGTTTATTTAGTTTTAATCACGCCGCACTGCGTAAGTTAAAGTAAAACACAAAATGCAGGTGTAAAACTTCTTCCTACACAACAGTTTACTGTGTTCTTTTCTGTGTCACCGTTTGTTTTGTTGTTTTGTTCGTTGTGCTGTTTGATTTACGTTGTAAAACACTGACTAAGACAACACAAACTTAGACAATTACACAAACAAGTGCTAGGGGGTGGGGGAGGTAGCACGGGTAAAGGGAAATCTTAATGAAAAGTAGATTTTGGAGAAGGCAATTAACTTCGAAATAATTCTAAGGGGTTTAACTAAAGGAACTATTCAATTAGTTTTGTTTTTTAAATTAACGTAAAAAAAAAAAATTTTTTTAAATTAAAAAAAAAACATTTCTTAATACGATGATGATTTTTCTTCTACAAAAGTAAGAAAGAAAGTTCTTGTTAAAATAAAAATAAAAAATACCTTGGACCTTGGAGCAATATGAAATAATAGGATGGAAGAAAGTCACGTGCCGATGGTTGAAAACCCAGAGTTTTAATACTAAAGTGGGGAGAAGGGGACCAACAAAAGAAAAGAAAGCAGTAAAAGTAAAGTGAAGAGAAAGTCACTAAAGTGGGGAGAAGGGGACCAACAACAACAAAAAAAAAAAAGAAAGCAGTAAAAGTAAAGTGAAGAGAAAGTCACTAAGGGAAGTGAATAGTCAAAAAGTAAAATACAATGTTTCATTCGAAGACTTGCTTTTCTGTCATTGTCCACACATTTGACGTCTAGATTTCAGTATTTTGACAATGTGACACATGGCCATAAGAACGGCCGAAACTTGTAAAAATATGTTAATTTTATTGTAATAATCTTTGTGCCATTCGTAAGAATAATGATTGGAGAAAATTATAATATCAGATTTATTTGTTTCCAATATGTTGAAAACCGGGAATTTTGGTCTTTGAAGAATTGTTTACACTGTAAACAATGGTGACGTAATATTTATTTTTCGTTTTCAGAGTTTGTAAATACAATACTTGGTAGTTTTGATTTCATTTCTGTGATGTTTTCAAAACTGTTTATTGATTTGCGGATTTTGTTTGTTTATTTTTAACGACTTTGAAAGTGAAAGAGGTTAAATCAAAAATAAAAACTTATGGGTTATACTCTCTCGATAGGAGACCCAGTAAAAACATATACCTGTTTCTTTTTCGTTTCAATAATAATTGCTGATATTTGAGGTGAGGTGGTCGGATTAGACCGTCTAAATCAACCGTCTATCCTGTTTCTCGTTGTTTCCATGTTGTCCACACGCCGGCCATGTTTACTTTTAAACACACAGGTCAGTCAATAACACACAGCGTTGCGAACTATTTTGAAATTTTTATATCCGAAATTGAGGTAAAAAACATCCAAAAATATCTAGCTGTTCCCGAAAATTATCTAAAGAATTATCCAAAGTTTTGAGGCAAAAGATATCTAGATATCAGGGCCTGAACTTTACCAAATATCGAAAAAATATCAATATTTAGGCAAACTAATATCTAAGCCTCATTAAAAAATATATAAAGTGATATCCAATATCTAAAAACAAGGGGATTTAGCAAAACTTTCATATTTTGGATAAAATATCTAAAAATCTCGATATTTTTTAGATAGTTTATATTTGATATCGAGATTTTGATATATGATATATTATATTTCTAGATATTTTATAGTTGATAACGAGATTTTGCCTCCAAAATCTAAAAATATCTGAGCCTCATTAAAAAATATCTAAATATCCGATATCTAAACGCAACAAAAGAAATATCTAGATTTAGATATAAAATATCTAAGTTGGCAACGCTTGGCATACCGGAAGTGACACACAGGACGTAACCTATCAACTAAATTTACATCGAGCAATATACAGGCGAAGCTCCTATTTCGTCCGCTCTTACTTTGGACGACTCCTATTTCGCCCCATTTTTTTGAATCCTTGGTTTTTAAATTGGATTTTTGATCTTACTTTGCCGATTTAGATTATTACATTAAATCAAGTTATTTAGATTATTATGTCCACCTGTGACGTGTGGAAGATTTGCATATGTACATTTGGGCCAGCATAGCAGTTTCACGATTCAGGAGAACTCAGTCTGCTACCTGGGAAACCCCTTTTACGTGAAGAAGGTAGCTGGATCGAGGCCAGCGAAGAAAGGAGCAGGACCAGACCCCCAACCAGAAGGAAAAAGATCTCACGTCTTCTTTCGCACCTGGGCGTTTAATTGCATGGACGTGACGACGAGTCGCTCGGATTCCCGACCCAGTTACCCGGGGGTCAGCACAATAATGGTGCCAATTAAAAAATTAAATGCTGATCTCGAAGAAAAGACCGGTACTAGTAGTAGCAAATCTAATAGACAAATTAGCATTGCACAGAAATTGGAAATATTAAATAAAGTGGAAGATGGCATGACGGTTGCTCAACTTGCCAAATCATTTCAGTTACCCAAGTCTACGGTGAGTTACATCAAGAAAAACGGAGATAGAATTAAAGAATGTGCACGATGCGTATCATCCCAAGTGGCTACAGGAATCGTACGGCCACGCAACCCATTAATTCACATGACCGAGACTCTTTTGCACATATGGATCACTAACGAAAGAAAAAAAGGTGCTTCTCTCAGTGAATCATTGATCAGAACAAAAGCGAAGTCAATATTTGAAAGTGTAAAGATGGAAAAGGGGTTAGAAGGTACTTTTTCGGCCAGTCACGGTTGGTTTGAAAAGTATATGCAAAGATATCGATTAAAAAATGTGCATATGAGCGGAGAATCTGAAAGTGCAGAGCCAGAAATGAAGGCTGCATCTGGACTTGTAACTGAGTTGGGGCCCCTAGTGCTTGAAGATGGATACAGCCCGATGTATGTCGACGAGACGGGTCTGTTCTGGAAAAAGTTACCCAACCGAACCTACATTGCCGGGGAAGAGAAAGGTGCATCATCTGGATTTAAGGCAAGCACATCTATGGCTACTAGTAATGACAAATCCCTCGATACGAGGCAAAAACTGACAGAATTCTTAGATTTGGCTGAAACTCTAAAACAGAAAATGTTGGAAGTGGAAAGTAATGAAGAAAACAGAAATACATTTTGCTTGGTTTTCGACGGACTGATGAGTTCATATAAGAATAGATATGAACAGATGAATATTGAAATGGAATAAAATATGTTATTGATAAAATTTAACTCTTTTGTAATCTATCATTTTGTAGTCATCCACACATAATAATTAGCAATGTGAATGTGTCGTCTGTCACGCTTACGTCATCAATGACGTTTGGTGACGTAACAGTAGAACTAGAATTTTATTTTACGTTAAACTTGATAAATTGTATCTTTACTTTAATTTTGCCTTTCGATTAGTTTAATATTCAGGAAATATTGAATATAAACAAGAAAATGATGAGTAACATAATGTTTTTGATATTTTATAAGTACAATGCAATTGACAAATTACTTAATTATCACCTTCATTTCTTGACGGCATCGGTACTAGTCTAATATAAACGCATTTGTGTATGGCGACCAATGTAATTTGAGCATGTGATATTATTTAAATGAAATGTGTACATATACATTAGAGTAAATAAGTAATAGCTTTTATTGTGTTTATGTTCATTCCTTCCTGATGAAATGGTGTACTAAACCAAGATTGGCAATCTTTTGTTTTAGATGAATGCGAATTTAATGACGAAATCAACTCCGGGTTCAGCACAAAAAGAGTTGATTGCAAAATGAAAGGGAGATAACTTAAATAATTAAATATTCAATTTATTTTATATTAATATTTGCGCATGTATTTTGACGGAATTGTGGGACAAATATTTAAATGAGTTTGTTTTTCGTCAAGTTTTTTGGTAATACATAATAAATATTAATATATCAATAACATTGTCTCCTTTAAGCTGTGCGCGTGCACACACGTTTTGCAACCAGTGCACACAGGAGATTAATGTGCGCACAAAAGATTTTAAATTCTGTAGATATCTTACTGAGTTTTTATTGAAAAAATGATGTCAAATTTAAAAGTACGCACATACTTTTGTTACTGGAAAAAAATTTGCACAACATAAGAATTTTGCACACACTGACTACTGAAAATTAGAGGGAACATTGATCAATAAATATGAATAAATGATTAATATAATTTATAAAAAAAGAGTATTGATTTGATTGGCCCCTGTCAAGGTTAACAATAAGTGTAACAGCATTTCTACGGCTACTACTGCCTGGGTAAGGTATTTATGGAATAGTGGTTTACCCAAATGCTCACTCGCCCACTGACATATGTCAATCATTGTGATGCACCAGTGACAAGACATTTTTTTATCAATATCTGGTAATTGAACAGAGTGCAGGGAGAAGTAAATTCATGCCTTTCCCAAAGGCATTAGTGCTAAGTGAACCCAAGCATGATGCAGATAAACTGTATGCTACCTTCCCCCCCAAAAGAGTATACAGTGCCAAACTGAAGATTAAGTTACCAATCTTTTCTCCTTTCCAAGCTTTGGACAATTTGGCCTTTGGATAATTTTTTATTTATTCCACTAACATAGTACACGTCAAAAATGACGCAAGTATTAACATATGGATAAATTATACAAATATATATTTTAGCATAAATGTATTTATTGCAAACAAAAAAAAACCTACCTTGAACAAAATTGATTTTTTTTCTGTCGATTTTCTACAACTCTTCATATGTTCTGTTTTTTAATAATTTTAAAACAATAAGGCAATGGAATTAAGTAAAAAAAATGAAGTTGAAGCATCATCAGAAACAGTAGTAGTAGTGTTATTACCAGCGGCAATTGCCTGCCTACTTCCAGCAAATACAGACACAAGTGCACTGCTTTACCAGCAGCAGCTCATTTTGGGTCTGTGTGTTCCTAGTACCCCCTTCCTCTCTTTCTGTTTGCTTTAGCATGACCAAAAAAGTGACAACATTTAACAGAACGTTGGTTCAAATGTTTTCTTTATAGTAAATTTTTACAGAAATTGATTTTTGACACAAAATAAAAATCTCCAACAAAAAAATAAGGACCAAATATGATTCTGATTTTTTTTTTTAAATATCAATTTGAGGCTGACTTCTTTCAGGCAAGCAAAACAATCAAGATGATGATCCCCGTTTCCTAGGAGACAAGCCTGATTCGGACAAAGATGTAACCGTATCCATTTTTCACGCTGAGCTACAAAATACTGACTCAAAGACAGTTAAAACAAATCTGCTTAGTCACTCAATAGAAACCATCACAGGACCAATGTCTTTTGGCAGCATGCCGTGTTGGGGATGGTCAATTAAAAAGTTGGTAAAAGGTGTGATAAATGCATAAGTTACTTCTCTCACATTTTGTTGGGCAGTGATCAGTTAAAAAAGTCTGAATTTTCAAAACAAAAGCATGAATGCTGCCAGACACAAACTAAGGGACCAATTTAGCATAAACTTACATTGCAAATTAAACCCCCTCTAAAAACCCATTTAGGGGAGGAATTTTTAAAAAAGAAGTTTTTTCTAGACATAAATAAGGAGTAAATGTTTACATTTTTAGCCCTCTAGTGCCATTGGTCTGGCCTGTACGCATCATACATACATACATGCATAGCCAGCCAGACCCGCTTAAAAACTGAACAAACCTATGTTAACAGTTCTGGTGACAGTTTCTAATAATCATAACTTGTGTAAATTCTATTTGAGATCATTATTGGTCATCTCGCCATGGAACAGTAGTTAGCAAGACCATTATTACTGCAGTGAGATTGATCCTTATTGAGTACCCCCACACTTCTGTCTGACTAAGCTAAGCAAACAACTACATGTGATCATAATAAAATATTTGAATTTAATTTTCACAGCAAATTATATTTTAGGTTTGTGTAATTATTACTTGTGTTCCTTCAATATTAAAAGGCTGAAAACGTCATAAAAGTATTCAAAACACTTTCATAATGGTTATTAACTAGGCTGATTTTGTGGTGAAAAAGTTTTACTAAGGGAGGCTACTAGTATCAATAATTTAAGAGTTATCTCCCTTGTTCAAATTAGCTAGTTTTTCTTTTTATTTATAAATGTATACATTTTAATTAAGAACGGAGATTTAGAACGCTAATTCAAATTTAATGGTCATGTAATGATTTTTTAAAAATGGATCATTTTAACACAAAGTAAGGGTCCAGTTTAGCATTGTACTTATATTGTAAATCAAAGCCTCACCTTAGAGCCAATTTACTCGCTTCCACTTTAAAAGTTACCTTTAAAGTGAAAAAATCCCGGACGAAAATAAGCTTAGATTCAATCAAAGCAGATCAAACTATATATGAAAAATACGTTTTTATAAAAAAATTACATTTTCATAAAAGAAATTACTCTGGTTTGTAAAACCGTATCTTAACCGTAATGGCTAGTGTATAACAGACCATTACGACTGTGTGATGAGTTCGATCCTCACCGGTCGACCTAATTGTGGCTTTATGTCAGACTAAGCTCGACTTTAAGTGGGTTTTTTTTCTCACCCTCTACGTATTACAATGTGCTTGTAAAATACACGATAACAACAGTTATGCTTTTAGTGTTTTGCGTTATCTCCCTTTGTTGTGACGTCACCCATCTCGTTTTGACAAGAGAGGAGACGAGACTTCGGCCATTACGGTAGATAGTCAGCTTTTTGCAACGATGGCGACTTACAGAGACATAGAAAAGGTTCGTTATCTCTGTGATTGTGGAAAGAAACATCCACTTTGCTGGCTCTACCTTTGCCGACATTGTTTCAAGCTGCGATGCGGTGACTGTCTTCTACACGAAGTGGATACCCACTTCTGTCCCTGTTGTCTAGAAAACCTTCCTTCAACTGAGGCCAAAATCCGCAAAAACCGATGTGGCAGTTGTTTCGACTGTCCGAGTTGTGGTCATTTGTTGTCCACCCGGGCCACAAACACAATGGCAGTGAACCCTGATGACCCTACAAAGACCACACCCAAGAAAATGTACTATTTGGCCTGTGGATTCTGTCGCTGGACCACCCGAGATGTCGGAATAAGTGACAAAACCGCTGCTACTGGAGGCTGGCAAGATCTGGAAAGCCTCCACTCCGAAAGAATCACCATCCTTTTGGAATATTACAAGAAGCTTTCCCTAAAGGAGAATTCCGAAAAGGAACGGGAAAAGTTCATAAAAAGGAGGGGCCATATTTATTATACTGATAAATTCGGACTGGCTTCTGTCGCCCTAAAACGTAAAGGCTTGGGAACCAATTCAAACACCGGTCTTCAGGAAGATGATAGCGTAAGCAATATCGAAATCGAACCTGCCCAGACTTTGACAGAATTTCCAGAATTGCCCGAAGATGTGTTTACAAACCCTATTCAGTTGAATAAGATCACTACAATCGACCAGAGAATTGCTTCACCAGAATTCCAACCCTCTTCGGTGAACAACCTCTACCCGAGGCACAAGCATTTGCAAGTTAGAAAATCGGTCCGATGCAAGAAATGCGACCATAATCTGATAAAACCAGATTACAACTCTGCTTCGATTAAATTCAAGATCCAATCCACTGCTATGTACCACGTTCCTGAGCTCCGAATCACCTGCTTTAATAAATTCAGCCCCCAGAAAGAGATTAGGGTCGTCTTTACTCTGTCAAATCACGCTGTTTACAATGTGGATGTGGAACTCCTCCCTGTTCAGGGCGAAGATCTGTATTCAACCGGAAAATTCAATCTACCAGGGAAGAAGATAGTGTTGGCCCGTCGTGATGAGGATGCCCTGTACGAAGGAAACAACCCAATGGAGAATGCATTTGACGACGATCCCAATGTGGTCACTTTTCGGAAATTGAACAAGTTAGGATTTGCCCTGGGGGTGACTCCTTTGCGTACTGAAGGCGAAGTTAGAATCGCCTTCGTTATGCGTCATAGTTATAAAAACATCACCCTTGGTTTGCCATCTGACAAAGAGGAAGTCCAGACTGTGTGGCTGGAACACGCAATATATGCTGTCTTGGGAGAAGCTGTCTCTGAATAATTAGTTGTTGACATCATTTTTAAATATTATTTACTTTTTTTGCATAAAAAAAAGCTGCCGTATGGAAGGTTGAGACTATCTCCTATTTTAGGGTCCTAAATTATCACGGTTGTTTGTGAGGGCACTCGGCCTGTTACAACAAAATACTAAAGCAGATATCAAGTATAATTTGTTTTTTAATTTTTAATAGACTTTTCTTTTTCTTTTTTTTCATAATATCAAGATTTCTTTCTATTTTTTTTTTTTTTAAATTGCTATTTGTATTTTTAGTCATACAATAACATACCAGCTTTCAAAACTAAATAGCTGGTCTGGTCCCGCCGACTATATATGCTAAAAATAAATACACCTAATTAGTTTAAATTGCTGATGGAGTGTTTAGTTTTGGATTTTTTACACTTTTGTTTTTATTCCATCTGATATCTGTTTTTAGTCAGTATTTAGTTGTGACTGACCGTCAAGTGCCCCCACAACAACTGATAATTTTGGATGCTAAACCACTGGATCGAAGAAGGTGGGTCGTCTTTGTTGAGTCGATCTGAAAAAAAAAGACATTGACTCAATTAAAGTCTTCGCTTCTTGATGTAGTCTTTCTCTCCCGTGCTTACTGTATATATTTGTAAAATCTGCGATACCCCAGTGACAAATACTTCAGGTTATGTTTGTTTTGTTTTTGGCGGGGTGGGGGTCTGATAAAAATATAAACAAATTAAATTCGCAGAAAAAATTGTACCATTGGAAGAAGCGGACCCCCAAAAAACAATTTAAAGTATCATTATTATATGTTTATTTATTCGTAAGATGATATCAATTTTTTTTAAAAATGTATATGTATCTCCGATGAGTAGAGAAAGAAAATATGCCGAATTAGGAAGAAAATGCACAATACAATTTAAATACACGAGTTACTTCCCTTGGTTTTCTTTTCAAGAAATCAATTGGCACAATTCATCAATCAATAGATTGAAGAGAATATTTACCTTCCAATAGACTTTTGTCTGAATTGATGAGAACAGTCAGAAATTTGCACCTTAGATCAAGGAAGCATTACAAATGAAAAATATTCAGACTGAAATAGTTATTACTGTAATAACTACTGTAATAATGATTATCCTAATTGCATGTTATTGAGTTTAATTCAGCTTACAACTGCAATATGTAAACAAATGCGAAATAAAATAGCTATTAATTATAATTATTGAAATTCTTCCTATCTTTTTTTTTCTTGGCCCTTTTTTTTCTCACTTTTTGCAAAAACACGCACTTAAAAAGTTACATCTAACTGGACTCACATGATATGTAACACGTCCCACATAAATCATGATATAATATGCTTGTTTGCTTGGTGTAGATTTATGACCTTTTTACTGTGCAAAGCATTTAAGGAAACAAGCAGATCCTGTTTAAAGGGACAGTTGGGTTGAAAAAGAATGTGTTGGGATGTTCTTGTTGCAAAGAAGAAAGATTACACACTGAATGATTCTTTTTTTTCTCCTCATATAAACACAGATTTAAAAGCTAATGGTTGATGCAAGACAATATCCATAGCCCTTTCTTTTCTTTTTTTTCATAAAGTTTAGTAACTGTTGCAGATCCGAGTACTAGTGTTGGTGCATGGTAGGGGCTATGAGATTTTATGATGGTTGGGCTTGAAATACAAACCTGTGTTAATAATTGGGAGATGCAGGTGGCCTAATGGTTAACAGAACAAAGGATCGGATCAGCGAACTGAGTTTAATCTCCAGTTGGGACAGTTTGCATTCTCTTTGCTCTAATGGCCTTGGGGAAGGTATGAATCCATGTTTTCCCCCAGCTATTGGTAGCTAGGCAGTTGGCGCCCTTTTAGGCAGTTCATCTTTGGTGTTGCATTTGCACTCCAGCCCCATAAAAACCCCCACAGTTGCTACAAATCATGATTTGGTCCACAAGGATCATTTGAAAAATGTGGGCAACTTGCCTCGAGTCTCGAGAGACACAAGCGCAGCTGAGTTAAGAATTCAACTGTTTGTTATAAAATTCACTTTTCATAGTGACTACTCAGCCTGCAGTGTATCCTGGCTGCACCCATCTCCTCTATTATGCAGGTTTGTTACAGAAACAGTACGTCAATGTTTGTACCAATTAACTGAAACGTTGTTCTCATTTTAAAGTAAATATTCTTTTACTTCCACATAAATTGCCATAAACAAACCTGACAGAGCTGACACTTCAGACAATTCCAGTACTTTGTGATCACACGTTTTGTTCATGTCATTTGATCTAGAATTCATTTTTGTGGCTTTAGTCATTCCATGTCAGATGCTTAAAAGTAGTTTATACTCTTATCTTCTCTTCATTCTTTGCCATTCTAATTTTTATATTTGAAATTAGAATCGTAAATGGATGACTATTTGAGCTGTAGACGTGGGCCCATTGTGATGAGATTTGACATTAAAATTCATTATTGCTAA
>VCCN01000658.1:887307-901685 GCA_006491835.1 Architeuthis dux
CAAATAAATCCATGAATATTTGTACAGGTATATAAAAATAATATAATAATAAATAAATAAATAAATAATCGCGTCATTCTTTACAGGTACTTTGCTAGTATATATATAATAGCCCCATTCTGTCTGTGATTGGTGATTGGACTCCCATCAAGCAGACTAAGTTAAAGAATTCATTTTTTTTTTTAGAAAGAGAAAAATTAATACGGACAAATGCAATGAATTTATTTTGAGAGAATGAAGTCTATTTGAAATAATAACCAGACCTTTTCAAAGCAAAGCACCCAGCAAGCCAGGCCTTTATCCACATATCCTTGCTTATTCCAATTAACGCCTTCCAAAGTAAGTTGAACATTTTCAGTCAGCCATATAAGAACTGTGGATCTGACCTGGAGATGATATAATGTTTGTTTTATAATGAATGCCTCGTGTGTGTAATTTAGAAGTTTCCATCCCCTTTCAGGATATTCCGATTGTGGTGTCTCTTGTTCTTTGTGACTTTGAAAATCTCTCTGGGGAAGCAACAATGAAATGGCGCCAGAGACTTCCAGAGAAAATAGATAATAAATCAAACTGAAATTTGTTCAATAGAAACTATTATATATGATGATGATGATGATGATGATGCCATGTGATTTGAGCTGCTGTCAAGGTTGATGATGGGGGTAACAGCTTTTTGCTGCTACTGCTAAGGAAAGTAATATAGGGGAGTGGTTTCCTTAAGCGCTCACTTACCCACTCTATTCTCCATCATCCATTGTGGCATGTCAGTGATAAAACATTTATTTCTAGATATCTAGCACTAGGATTGAGTGCAGGTAGAAGTGGATTCATGCATTTTCCAAAAAATAAATAAATATTTGTATGCAAAATAAATGAATTTTTTCAAAAATTAAATATTTTTTATGTAAAATAAATGAATAATAAATTTGTATGTAAAATGCATTTTTCATGATTAGGCTGTGGATTTATTGATATACCTGCATATATATTTATATATACAAGCACACACACAGAGCCACTCATAGATCTATCCGATTTCTCATATACTAATAAAATAGGAATATGTGTACTTGACTATGAATACCTTTTATATTAAACAGATACTTCTGGATATTGATTACTTGTGACGCCAGCAGCCTGCTGGAACTCTTTGCAGGCTCTTGATGTTTACTTGCTATTTTGTTACATCGTCTACACCCACCTTATCTCGCCGCCTACACTCGTAGTGGTCACATTGTAGGTAGATTAAACTCTAGACAAGTCGGGGGTGGGGATAAGTGCCAGATGGACTTCAAGAGATTTCTATTCAGCTGCACTTGCGTGGGGCGGCAACACTTGCTTAACAGGTGCTCAGACAAAGCTGGATTTTGCGTACAGTCTGATTGCGTACAGTACAGGCTGGAATCAGTCAGGGAATGATAAAGCCGAGGCATTTATAGCCTTCTTATTGTTTTCATCTTGCCTCGTAGGCAAGCTAAACGTGTGGTCGGCCAAGTGTTTTTCTAGCGTCATATGCCAACCTATCACCAAGGAGAAGCTAAAAGTCTCCATAAATGCAGCGATAGGTAGTTAGCAGAAATGTCGCCCTCTTCTTGGCATTAATGCCGGTTGATGTGGCTACAGTACAAGAATGAATGTCTGTGAATGTCTACTGTAATACTTTGTTTTTGTTAGAGACCGTCAACCAAAACTGTCACAAAAACTGTCAACATAGATTTCTTCAGTTTTCAAGTTGGTCTGGCTGGCTAGCTGGCTATGTATTTATGTATGTATCACATGTACAGGCTGCACCAATGGTGCTAGAGGGCTGAAAATTTAAACATTTAGTCCTTATTATGTTGAGAAAAACGGTTCTTTTTTTTTTTAATCCCTCCCCCCAAATAGGTTTTTAGTGGGTGATTCAATTTGCAATGAAAGTTTATGCTAAATTTGTCTCTTAGTTTGTGTCAGGCAGCATTCGTGCTTGTTTTTTGAAAATTCCTTTTTTAGTGATCACTGGCCAACAAAGGGCAAGAGAAATAACTTATTCATTGATCACCCCCTTTTCCAATTTTTTTAATTGATCACCCCAAACACGGCATGCTGCCAAAAGATGTTGGTCGTGTGATGGTTTCTATTGAGTGACTCTTTTTTTCTTTTTTTTTTGTTTATTTTTACGAGTGTGGTAACAGGTAATGGCTCAGGCAGTAGAATCTGGGAGCCAGAGTTCAAACTCTGGCTGAGACAGTTTACATTCACTTCACACTAATGCCCTTGGGAAAGGCATGAATCCATCTCTTCTCCTCCCAGCTATGGGTAAAATAGCAGGGCAGACTAGGCACTCTAGCTTTGGGAGGCAACCAGTCGAGGAGAAGGACAACTCTGAATTCAAAACTGTACAGAAGACAACGGAAAACCACTCCGCTATCCCTCCTAAGAACAATCATGGCAATGCTCAGTTTAAAGCTGTGGAGAACCATGATCAAACGTCCTCCCATGCGACAAGGAATATTGGGAAATGTCTGTCACCATTTTTTAACTATATGAGATTTCAAATAGTTCTTTGGACAATTGAACTCCTTGTTGTTTGTGTTGTTAACACAAAGTTTGGGCCAATCCATTCTTTGGTGTAATATCCGAATGTGATGGGGTAAACAGAAGTTTTTAATTTCAAAGGAGGTAACCCTTATAACATAGGATTCAGGTGAAGGAGTTCAATACAGATATTACACCTGAAAAAGGCTGAACGAAGGATCAACCGAAATGTCATGTTAACAACACAAACAACAAGAAGGAATTCAATCATTCGAAGAACTATTTGACTGTTAATGGCCCTTCTCAAAACTATAGAAAATATATATAAGATTTGTTCATTTGTTCAATTGGTCAAACTACAACTTAATAAAATATCTGAATCATCCTAAATGTTAGGTTTTCATGAAAAAGAATGGTTCCGTTCATCTAAATTGGGAATAACATAACGGTAATTAGAAAAATGATTTATGTAATCTTGTATTTTTTCAGCTGCAAGTCATTAGTGATTAACATGAAATATATAATTGTATCAGCTTGGTTGAGCAGTGTTAAATACATACAGAGATTGAATGTCAATTAGATATTGTCAAACTGAAGTTCAAGTCTGGAGTTGACTTTGTTTTTCTAGTGTAACAACAGCAACAACAATAATCCTCACCAAATTTAGGGGAGTAAACTCTTCACTGTTTGTCTATCCCATCACGTTAAACCAAACCGATATATAAAAATAACATTTCCATACTGTGATTTGAAATCACGACCAAGTGATCATTAGACGGCTCTCATATCGACTGAGCTAAACTGATAAGTCTTACAAATTTCTCCAGTCTCCAATAATGATGTTGAAGTATTTTTTTGTATCTTGGAGTTCAAGTCGTCATAGAAGTTGTCTATGTCCTCCTTCGTTGACTCGGCCCTGTCAGCTGGGGCCTAGAATACGCCAACTGCATCCCCTGCAGATGGGTCAGAGCACCCCAAACAGGTGCCACCTGGTTTTGCACCAAAGTCACAAGACTCTATTTTTTTTAATAAAATAACCTTTCACCAAAGTCACTAGACTCTAATTAAAAAAAAAAAAAACAACCTTTGACCAAAGTCACAAGACACTGTTTTGGGGAATTTTAAACTGATTTCAGCATTAAATGATCCATCAAGGGTTGATATGGTGCTAAACAAAGCAATCAATCAATCAATCTTTGGTTGACTGTGAAGTGGGAGCATAGACTTGAATGATCTTCAATTTGTACCTCTTTAATCCTTCTTATTTCTGTTTGTTACTAGCATAACATAACATGGTTAGATGATTATAACTTCCTGTATAAAGCTATTTGACCTTGTTTGCATGTTTATGTTAAAAGTTAATTCTGGCTGTGTGATTCCAGTGGGTTTTGTTGGGTCTAGGCCTCTTAGGTGGTAGGTAAGGGAAGGGGCCACAGTAGGACTAGAGGATTGTAGTTGGCATAGTAGAATTAATAAAAGATTTGTTAATATAATTACTTAAAGGAAATAGTGTTATCATTTTATAAAGGTCATAACTTTGTAATAGTGGGGAGTTGGTTAGGACAGTGATGAACTATCCCTCTGCTTGACTGTCCGACCTATCCCCCCCACAATATGATAAAATAATGGTTGCCCTCAAAGTTCACACAACAGAGTTTAACATTCACTTTCAACAGCAATATCTTCTACATGTAACACAGATTCCTCATAATAATACATAAATCACTGCTTGCCATATTCATGTAGGTAGAGCTTATGGTCTACACTCCAAAAAATACATAGGAGTCTCAAAAAACATAAATTCTGACCTGGAGAAAGAATTTCTGGGCTTGTTGTTTTGAAATTACTCATGGACGATGTAAACAAACCCTCAGATTTTCATGCAACATCTCGTGACCCTAGGTCCGAAGTATCACTGCCTCCCCTACATTATATTACATTAGATTTTTGAAAAGAAATAAAAAGGGGCAACTTATCTTTTTAAATCTAATTTCTGGTTGTCACAAGCATAACATAACATGGCTAGGTGATTGCGATTACATTATTCACCAATTCATGAGGTCTGCTTAATGTAATAAAAAGGTGCTACCATTCATTTACTGATGCTTTTATTGTTATGTCTTGGTCTTGGAGGAATATGTAGTTTATATAATCTTTTGTTTCATTATTTGTAATAAAATATAATAGACTATAATGGTCTATGTTTTGGTGATTCTAGTTACTATAGGCTGTAAGTGAACATTTCTCATATATTCAAATAGTTCTTCAGATGATTGAACTCCTTCTTGTTGTTTATGTTGTTAACACTACGTTTTGGCCGATCCATTCTTCAGCCTTCTTCACGTGTAATATCCGAATGTGATGGGGTAAACTGAAGTTTTTTAATTCCAAAGGAGGTAACCCTTATAACGTATGATTCGGGTGTTTCTGTGTCCTTGTCTTGTCAGATTTGGGTATGTTGAGCAGCGGAAGCCACATCAGGTTGAACTCTGCACATAGTTTTTGGTCTTGTGTAAAAGTCAATTTCCAGCAATGTTTAAGGAATTTAGGTACAAAATAGTATAACATACATATAAATGTAGGTATTTTTACTACAACTGAGACACTAATCTGTTTTATACACTACATGACACTTGATTATCATCAAAATAATTGTATTCTGTCTTCTGTCACAAGAACTAAAGATCAAAGATTAGTTTTAAATTTATATACAGCTTATTTTATTTCTTTTGACCATTTCTATTTTTATAACTTGAATGACAGCAAGTTAAGGACTTTGTGTGCTTGTGTATATATTGTTGTACATGTCTGTGCATATTGCATATATATTGTGCGTGTGTATATGCATGTATTGTATACCTGTGTGTGCTCATATGTATGATTTGTTCATGTATGTGCATCTATAGTCATATGTAAGGTGTTAGACTCTGTAGATCCACTTGTCCACCATCAACTTGTATATAACACATATACACTTCTTAGGGTTTTCAATTCACTTTTATTTACAATCAAACTTTCACATCTACACGCTAGGACACGAACCGCTAACTCATTTGAACACAGTAAAATATCAGAAAAAGGACTCCCAAAATAGGAGAGTTCCACTAGTGATCATTGACAAAGAAAGCTAACAGTTATCTTTCTTTGCATATGTTACTTTAAGCATCTTAAATCGGAGGTAATGATAATCCTTGGTATTACGGATGTAAATTATGCTAGTTGAACACAGCCAACAAAGGCTCTAAAAAGTATAACTGTACAACGTATTGATCAGATATTAACATAATAATGAAGTTAAAAGCCATTAATTTGACTTTATGAGACAACCTGGCTGGATGTGCCTCTAAAGGAAATTACAACATTTTGGCACATCGGATGCACTATTTCTGTCAAGGTTTACAATGGGGGTAACAACTTTGCTGCTACTGACTAGGCAGGGACGATAGTTATGGAAGAGTGGTTTGTCCAAGTGTTCACTCACCCACTCTCTTCTTCATCAGCCATTGTGGTATACCAGACACAAAGAAATGGATTCATGCCTTTTTCCCATGCAATATGAATATGAACAGCCTCTGCTAGAATTTGAACTGATTTTATTTTCCATGCTGCTAACCACTCTGCCACTCCTCATATGTAACTGTACATGTGTTATATATATGTCAAAAATATTTGTCCAAAAATGATGATGATGATGGTATGTTAAGCTGAGTCATCAGTCGGAAGTACAGGAGAATTGGTTGTAGAAAAGAGGAGGAAGAGGGTGCATGCTGCCTCTGTAACGGCTCACTGCAAAACAAAGGCTGAACACTTTTTTCGCTTTTTTAAAGTGAACTTTCAAAAAGTGGACAATGTGTCTGTGTGTCAGTCAGTCAGTCAGTTTTTCTTCTTTTTTAAAAACTTGACCTGGGTATGAGAAATATTTGAGTTTTTTTGTGGGAGCTCATTTTCCAGTACACTTAATGTATTAAGTACTGGTGAATTCTTTGATTCTTTATTTAGAATACGAGAATTCTGATCTGTTTAGGTAAAAGAAAAAAAATCAAAGAACTATCTTTTCTCTCGTTGACTTTCTTCTTCTTCTCCAGAAGTCGTTTCTTCTTCTTCTCCAGAAGTCGTTTCTTCTTCTTCTCCAGAAGTCGTCACCCAATGAAGTTTAGAAACCTGCCTATTGGTGGAACTGCTTCATTCTGCATCTTATTATTCCATGTTCAATAATTACCATAAATTAATGATGGAGTCTTAATGAAAATCTGGGAACTTCAATGGATTGTTTCCTTGCATCTTGAAAGTTGATAGCAGTCAGTAATTATTTTTCCGCTCATTTTCTTAGATCAGGGGTCGGCAACCTTTTTGCCTCTGATTGTTTATTAATGAGTGGACTGTGGGCCAGATAAATGCCATGAAATATGGGAATTATCCATTTCAATGCATCTAGTTACATTTTGCCTAAAGATCAATGAATAATGCATGCTAGAAAATCATTTTTGTATAACCAAGAATGCCAGTTAGTAAGAACTCAATTTAGTTGCATTTCATTTCGATCAAAGTATCATTTGAAACTATTAAAAAAAGACACAAAGAATCTTTAAATCATGAAACTAAGCATAGTATCCAATTATTTGCTCACAGGCCAGTCAAAATCTCTTTGTGCTTCGGATCTGGCATATATAGTGCACCAGTGTTCTTATTGTACAAATTGGGACCATACCAGACAATCAGTTCTCGGTAGATCTTCACTCTTCCTTAGGAATTGATACCAGTATTCAGTGGTAAATATGGAGTAAAGCTTGTACAGTTTAAGATGTTAGAAACCGTCAACCAAAACTGTGAACATAGTGGGCATAGGTTTCTTCAGTTTTTAAGTGATGCTGGCTGGCTGGCTATGTATCACCCCTACAGGCCGCACCAATGGAGCTAGAGTGCTGAAAATTTATACATTTACTCCTTAATATGTCTAGACCCTCCCAATAAGTTTTTTTTGGCGGGAGTCAATTTATAATTGATCCCTTAGTTTGTGTCTGACAGCATTCACGCTTGTTTTTTTTTTAAATTCAGTCTTTCTAGTGATCCAACAAAAGGCAAGAACAGTAACTTATTCATTGATCACCCCTTTTTCCAATTTTTTTATTGATCACCCCCAACACAACATACTGCCAAAAGACATTTGTAACGGTTTCCATTGAGTGACTATCCAGACCTGTTATTTGTTCTTTTTTTTTTCCTTTTCAAAAGATCAACCTTTTCTTGAAGCTATGTGAACAAGCTTTTATGTTTCACACCCTAATTGATGCTTGCAATGCTCTCAGAAGTTGTCGTTAGGGTTAAATATAGGGTTGCCATATGTCTTTTTTTCCTAACCATGTCCTCCATTTAGTTCTCAAAATCTTCATCTGGAAGGATTTTTTAAAATTCATGGCTGCTTCAAATTCACATCACATCAAAGTGTGTGTTGGGAGAGGGCAGGATGTCTTTTGGAATGTCCTCTTCTTTTTTTAATGTTCATATATGGCAACCCTAGTTTAATATAAGAAAAATAAGCTCCACTGCCCACCCCATAAATTAGTCTTTCAAGTGCCCACTAGTAATTTTTCCCAGACTGAAATAGATGACAAACCATCAGTTACTGAATTTGAAATTTTAAGGGTGGGCTGAAAATATTAAGATTGCGCTTTTCAAATACTAATACAACTCATTGACATTACATATAATCATGACTGAGAATTAGACAAAATTTAGGCATGAATTGAACAAACTACAAATTAGTCCCTTACAATCTTGTGTTACACAGCTTTATTCGATTAACCCTTGCTAAATAAGGCCTTTTTAGCTTCTCGAAGTTTAAGACCTTACTATTCCTAAGCCTGGCTCTGATGTGAACCATTTTGTTTTTGCAGCAGTCCACTATCTTTCTTGTGTATCATAGCTTTTATATTTCAATAACTGTAGTTGCAGTTTTAAACTTTAGCGTTTCATTATTTTTATTTTGTACCACAATATCTATAAAATGTAAAATCTTTGCAGATGATACAAAATTGTACCACTCAGACTTGTCGCCAGTTGACCAAGTAAGAGTACAGTAGGACCTCGATAAATTAATGCTATAGTCAAGAGAATGGTTATTAGTTTTTAATGAAGATAAATATAAGATGTTACACGTAGGAAATAGAAATCTGTATTACGATTACTGTATGAACGGAAATATACTAGATATTGTAAATGATAAAAAGGATCTTGATATCATAGTAACTGATAAACTATCATTCTCCAGGTATATTGCCAGTGCTTTGGCTAAGGCAAACAGGGTACTAGGACTGATTAAGCATACCTTTTCATATATAGACAAGGACTCGTTCCTTATGAGGAGTTATGAGGATAGGCTAAAAGTGTTAGGATTAACATCGTTAGAATATAGGAGAGATCGGGGAGACTTAATAGAAATGTTCAAGATTATGTATGGTTTAGAAGTAGTAAACACTGATGTATTTTTTACTAGAAGGGGGTACAAGGGACTGAGAAGCCACACATATACGGTAGAAGCAAATAGGATTAGATTGAATATCAGAAAATTCTTTTTTTAGCAATAGAGTAGTAGGACTTTGGAATAAATTACCGGAATATGTAGTGCTATCACCAGATGCAAATGATTTTAAAAAGAATTATGATGTTTATTACGCAACAGCAAAGGTTTAAGGCCCTAGATATTGTGTAAATATGATTGTTATGATGTGTGCTTGTATATACAAATAGTATACTTTTTTTTTTCACGCTAAAATAAAATATTCTAAAAGAATGTTAATTGGAAAATAAACCTTGAAATCTTTTCGGGTGAGCAGGTCTGCTGTATAAATTGATTACCTCTGATGGATATATGATATTCAGTGACAATAGTTAAGCATCATGAGTGGGTGATTACTTGGCCAGATCGGGTTGGGCCATTAAAACCACATTTAATCGTTCATTTTCTTCTTTCTATCTTGGTTGTTGTAAATTTCCCAAACAAATTCTTATTGTACAATGGAATCTTGGCAAGTTGTTTCTCAAGAGGCGGAAAGAAATAAAATTTGAGAACAAATGACAACTCATTCCCACGGTTTGAAAAATGTTTCATTTTACAGCTCATCCATTTTCCCTGGTCCACATCTGGATTAAACGTCTTGGCATTCATGGTATTTACTAATGTGCATAACAGCAAATATTTTTACAAGCAAATATATGTATAGTAATAGGAGTATTATAAAAAAATACATATCATATATAAGAAGACACATATATATTGTTGATAATATTACATTACACATGAAATACTGTGTCAATAGTCATTGTTGGAAATATTTTGTTCATTATTAATATATATATATATATACACACAGTACCTGTCATAAGTATTTGAACAAATAGCCATTTTACTTCTATTCATTTGGGTTTAAGAATTAAAACCAGGAGCTAATGCAAGAAGAACCACATTTTTTGCAATCAACATAACAAGGCATGCATTTAGTCATGTTCCTGGTTTTAACTCTCAAACCCAAGCGATTAGAAGTAAAATGGCTATTTGTTCAAATATGTATGACAGGTACTGTATATATACACAGTATTGCCCATAAATAAGTACACCCCTACCACTATGTTATAGAAAGTTAATTTTCTTCTAAACCAAATATAGCAGGATTTTATTATTTCTAGTGGAACATTACACAATCAAAACAGATATTATCAGGTATTATTTATGACCAAACTCTCCAGCATTGAAATATGAATATGTTGCCATCCAAAGATGAGTACAACACTACGAAAAAATATTTTTAGCAACAGAGTTTGGTCATAAATAATAGCTGATACTATCTGTTTTGATTGTGTAATGTTCCACTAGAAATAATAAAATCCTGCTATGTTTGGTTTGGAAGAAAATGAACTTTCTATTAAAAAGTGGTGGGGGTGTACTTATTTATGGGCGACACTGTGTATATATACAGTACCTGTCATAAATATGACAAGTAATGAAATAAATGAATGAACAGAACATTAAAAACATTTCTGTAGGTAAGATCTTTAGTTTTAAAAAATATTCTATAGTTTCAATGCTGGAGAGTTTGGTCATAAATAATACCTGATAATATCCGTTCTGATTGTGTAATGTTCTACTAGAAATAATAAAATCCTGTTATATTTGGTTTAGAAGAAAATTAACTTTCTATTAAAAAGTGCTAGGGGTGTACTTATTTATGGGTGATACTGTATATTGCATGCATGCAAACATTTATCATTTATATGAGAGGAGGAGGAGGAGGAGGAGGGGTGGCTGCCTTGTGACTGAGACAGTTGTGCATTTCCCACTGGTGCCAATGGTCAGTGTTTGAACCCAACTTAAAAAGCCAGGATTTTGAAAGTTGATTTGTTTCCCCCCACCCCAAAAGCAGGCTGTCCACCACTTGTAAGATTGGTGCAACACAATCTTCCAAACCCACACTCCTTCATAATTTGACTTTTGGCCATACTAAGCTAAACTTACTAAGTAAATATCAAGAGAGTGTCTGTGTCTGTCTGTGAATGTATATGTACCATATGTTCCCAGGGTGTTAGCCAGGAATTTGATTACCCCACCGTTTTTATAGGATTTTCCGAGGACCATATTTTTGTTTTGTATTTGTATATATTTTGTATTTTTTAAAAAGAAAAAAATGCCAAAAATGGTCAAAGATGGCCAAAAAATGCAAAAACGGGCCAAAAAGATACTAAAAATAGTCAAAAACACTCTCAGCTTAATTGGGAAATTGGAATTAGGTTTCTATTGGGAATTAGCCATTAAACGGCTAGTGACAACGCTGGCTAAAACCCTGATGCCAGGAATATAAAACTGACATTTAATCCAATTGTCCAATGTATTATAACTAGGGAGCCATCTACTGAAGATCAATATGGACAGTTACGGGTCTTGGATGAGTTGCAGTGAGCGGTAATCCTCCAAATATCCTCGTAAACCATTTGTCTTATAGACCAGCATATAGGCTATTTATGTATGTCTGTGTGTTTAGTTATATTCAAATAGCTATAAAGATATAAATGGTTGTCAATGTTGTTGAAAGACTATGTGCATACCAATATACGTATGCATAAATATTAGATTTGCGCACACAAACACAGATACATAAATGCACAGGCAAACATCTACGCACACACATGTACACACACACTCCTGTCGAGCAGCAGCATCCAATCCAATATAATTCAATACATGCAAAATAAAAGTTGATTTGCAAATCTTGCTGGAAGGCAATCAAAATTGCATTAACAAAACAAGAAAATTTAAATTCATTTCATTGTATTACATTTTCTGGGATATAAATAAGCAGAAGATAATATCAGTATTCTACAAGCAATGAAGGAAATTGAGGAAAAAACCATTAGAAATAGAATGAGAATAGGGGAAAGAAGAAAATAAGGGGAAAAATATTCGGCCTTGAAGATTCATTCTGATAAGATAAGAGATGAGCTGCCATGTTAATTTCCTATTCTTTACATGAGAGGTTGAATGACTTAATCTCTAAAACTTGTCAGCTCTGTCATATGTCAATCCAGGACAGTAAATAGCTTCATTGTCTATTATTTTTGTTGAATTTTCATTTGAATTTTTGATAAAGATCTATATCCGTTAAGTAAGTCAGAAAAAGAATAGAAATAACTTTTTTTCGACAGTAATTTTTTGTGCGTTTTAATCTGTTAGACCCTAAGTCTTTCTAGAAGTTAGTTTTTAGAAAAAAATGTTTTTTACGGTTTTGCAAGGGGGGTTCTATTTACAATGTAACTGTATGGTAAACAGGACCATTACTTTCCATCCGTTATATGGAAGTAAGGCTTCGAAGCATGTTGTTACTTTCCTTGTGAAGGTTCTTAACTAGGTTTCTTTGATATTTTAATGACGATTTTTCTGTGCTTTCATTAAGGTTTTTTGTGGCTGGCCACGCAGGGGTGCCTGAGACATACTCAGGTAGCCCCCCCATGACCCCCACCCCATTTAATAAAACAGAAAAATCGTCATTAAAATATCAAAGAAGCCTCACAAGGGAAGTAGTTGTTACTTCCCTTGTGAGGCTTCTTTGATATTTTAATGACGATTCAAAGCCTCACTTCTCAACGGACGGAAAGAAATGGTCCCATTTACCATACAGCTACATTGTAAATAGAACCCCCTTCTTAAAAGCTTAAAAAACATTTTTTCTAAAACTAACAACTTAACAGATTAAAAGCACAAAAGATTATTTTTTTCCGACTTGGTTAACGGATGTAGATCTTTATCAAATTTTTTAATCTATAGTTTGTTAATCACCTATACCCATAACACTGGTTTATTGCTGGATTTAGGTTATTCATTTGTTCTGACATTTATATGTATCTATGTATCCTGACTTTGCCCAGCACTAACCATTCATAGTAGAAACTTGAAATTTTGCACACACACTCCCCTCAATGAGTAGGGAAAATGTTTTTATTGTTTTTTGAAAATTCCCCCCCAAAATAGGTTTTGAGAGGGCGGGTTCAATTTGCAATGTAAGTTTATGCTAAATTGATCACTAGTTTGTGTCCACTTGTTTTTTTGAAAATTTAGACCCAACAAAAGGCAAGAGATGTAACTTATTCATTGATCACCCCTTTTTCCAACTTTTTAATTGATCACCCCTTACACAGCATATATGCATGGCAGTGATTCATAATTTCCCTTGGAATGCTAGTTTAATTATATTGCTTGTAATATAACATTACAAATACTGGACTTGTTTTTATTATTTGCTCGCAAAAGTACAAATAACACAACACCAAAACACTTATTTTTAATATTCTTTGTTTGTTAATCTAAATTTGATTACCTAGTAAAAAAAAGAGGGTTACAGCACTTTTGTAGCCAGCATTTTAATCACGCGCAGAAATAACTATATACTATAGCCCTATTCTGTCAGTAACACTTTCCTTAATTCCTGGCCATTGACAATTCCTTTTCGCTCGATTTCCAATGCATTTCTCTAATATAATTATTATAATGTTTATGTAATTATGTATCTTTTCATCTGTATGTTTTAACATAAATAAACAAGCCGAAACAGAAGCCTCGTTTCCGATACCGGAAATGAGGGCGCAGGACTGGGAGCTGAGAACGGCCCTTTTCCAGCAAATATTCATAACGATCAGAGGTGTCTTTGTTTCTCTCTTCTTGTCTTATACAGCTAAATATGGTCAAAAACCAAACACGTTTTTTAACCAACACAGCTAACACAAACTAACAAACAAACAAAACCAAAGACATAACAATTATGAGCAATGCATTTATGTTATCTACATATATAAAACTCAATGTGTATCCATATATGTACATATTTTTTTATGACAGTAACACTTTTCAGTGAGTGCACAGATACTATACTTTGATCCTAGGCAAAAAGGCTGAGAGAGACAATTTTATCCTAGGCAGAGTGCACAGATACTACTCTCTGATTCTAGGCAGAGAGCCGGGGAGCAACACTTTGATTCTAGGAAGAGCGCACAGATAGTCTGATCTTAAGCAGAAGTGGCGATCCACACAGAAATAATCCCGTCTTTTTTATAGGTACTATGCTAGTAGATCAATAATTTCATGCAAACTTGAGTTGACATGTGTTTGTGAATATACACAAATAAGTAAATGCAGACAGAAACACATTCAAGTATAAAAATTGAATTCATGAATCTAAGAGTACACTTAAAAACATGAAAATCTGTTTAAGCACAAACATACACAAACACACTGTAGAGAATACCTATTTATGTATACAAATTTCTGAAATATATATATAATATATATATAGTAGTAATAGTAGTATTATAAAAAATACATA
>VCCN01000658.1:927911-945132 GCA_006491835.1 Architeuthis dux
CTTAATGTTATCATCCGGTTATTGTTATCTAAAAGACCCTGCCAAAGTGATCACAATAAGCAGCTTCCTCTGTATTATTGAAGTAGTATTATTGTTTGCAAAATGTTGTTGTTCTCAAAACAGTATGAATCCTGAAGCAATGAAAATCATGTCAAACAAGTAATGGTCATATTTGCAAGAAGTTCTTTAAAAAGACAAGTTGTTATAGTTTTCATAGAGGATAGACAGTTACATTGATTTGCTTGCAACACAGAATCACAAATGTGAAAGCAGTGTTCAGGGGTGGATCCAGCTCATTAAGCTGACCGTCTTCCAAAATTTAAAAATTTTAAAATGTTTATGGATTACAGAACTATTGCGAAGGCGATTATTTTTGCTAATTTTGCTATCTTAATGAAAATCACTAATTTTCAATGTGGCAAATATATTGTTTAAAAAAAAACATAATAAAACCATCGATAACAGACCAAAGAAGTAGGTTAACGAAGCCATTTATTACAGATAAACAATAAAAGATTGAAACTCGGAAGATGCTCGGGAAATAGTATAAATAAAAATGTTCGGAAAATTCTGACCGTCTTCTGGAAGACAGTGATGACAGTCTGAATCCGCCCCTTGTGTTTTATAATGGGTCTGAAATTTGAAGAAGAAAAATGCCTCATTTGACTGTGCATTTGTAAATGTTACCAAGAATCAAAATATGTAGATATTTACTATGCTTTGCTTAGTCTGGCACAGGGCCACAATAGTGGGCCACTCAGTGAGAATCAAACTCACTGCAGTAGCAATTATCTGCAATACTACCATGTTAACTATTACTCTATAGCAGGGGTCACCAAACTTTTTAGACCATCAACTCCTTCATAGAATCTTTAAGCTCTCATCGACACCCAGACTGGGCTGCCAAAAAAAATGTACTAAATGTACCAATACCACATCCTAAAACGTACCAAATCTTCCAAAAATGTACCAAACCCATAGTATAAATTTATATATCAACCGATATGATAAATGATATACTGACTTATCATAATTATCGTATCAGTTGACAATAAAAACTGATTATACATAAATCAGAAATGTGTATCAGCAAGTTGTATTTTATGTATATTTATTTCTTATATGAATGTCAGCTTTCAACCCCAACAGTTCAATAGACCCCTCCCAGTGTTCATCGACCCCCCCCCCTTTGATCTCCAGGCATTAACCACTTTTGGTGACCCCTGCTCTATAGCAAACATGCAAGATTCTAAATATATATAAGAGCTGAATGGATAACATCTGCAATTTACAATTTTTAAATACTGTATCTGCTGGACTATAAGACAAATGGTTTACAAGGGTATTTCAAGGACTATCGGTCACTGCAACTCATCCAACTCCATAACTGTCCATATCAAGCTTATATCAGTCCCCTAGTCATAATACCAGCGCATTGAATGCAGTGTAATATTTGCATAGTTTGGGGTTTTTTTTAATTAAATGCCTGTCTTATATACTGGCATATATGGTATGTATATCATTCTGTGGTCTCTTCAATAACATTTTCTCTTCTTTGTTTTTTCTTCAGTAAGATTTTTTTTTTTGGTTCTTTTATGGTGAATGCTTTCTCTTGTGATGATTAAGAAAAGTAAAAATATATACTGTAAAATTTGCACAAATTCTAAATCAAGATCTTTTTTAAAATTTTTTTCAGTCAAAATAATTTTTCAAGAAGATGCACTTCCTGCATAAACATTTTTTTAACCATTTGAATCAAAAATATTTTTTCAAGAGAATAAAGAAATAAAAATACTTTGAATGGATAAAATTTTTAAAAAAACAAAAAAAAATTATTTCTTTAACTTTGGAAAACCTAGCAGTGCTGAATTTAAAAAAAAAAACAATTATGAAGCATTTCCCTATAATTCCTTTGCTTTGTGATGGAATGAGTCTTCCTGTACAAAAATGTGTTTGGGTGAAAATAAGGCTACAAGCAAAAAATCTTTTCTTTTCTCGGCAGGATGTTGTATCAAAAGTTGATCTTAGCGATGGCTTCTGTTATCCCTCCTTTCTTCCACTGGTTGTCTCCTGGGCCTTACAGATGGGCGTGAAACATCTTCAGCCATTTTTTGCACATTCCTCAGCTTCTGATTCTGCTAAACGCTACATTCCTGGTTGGCCTTGTCAACAAAACAAAATCCAATGCTAAGCTTTATTCCAAGTGCCTCCTTTTCATTCCTGTCACTCACAGCATTTGGTTGTGGGGGAGGAAGGGCTATTTGTCAGATATTTACTCCACCCCTACTCTTCTCTTTCAAATCATTTCCATCTTCTTGAAAACAATCCTTGAGACTTTTACCATAAATTTATTCATCTACACCAGACATGGGAAAACTGCGGCCCGCTGGCCACATGCAGCCCTTTTGACTTTCTGAATGGCACACTTAATTCCATGAGGAAAACAACGTTGTATTAAATTTTCATCTAAGAAAAAGGGAAGCTTTTTTGAAGAAATGAGAAAATTCCAGGATAAGTGGACAAATGATTACTTAAGTAAAAAAACAGACCAAGGTGTCTAATATGTTCTGAATCCCTCTCCACATTTAAAGAATTTAACGTTAAGCGTCATAACACAACTAAACATTCCGGGTATGATAAATTTAAAGGAGATATCAGAAAGCTTAAAATTGAAACACTAAAGAAATAGATCGGTAGCCCAAATACGCTTTTTTTCTAAAGGGCAAACAAAGCTTAGCGAAATGGTGCATGCAAGATATGTTGTTAGCAAAAAAGGTTCCTAACATTCTAAAAATTATTCTGATGGTGAATTTGTAGCCCGGTTTATGATTAGCAATATCTCATGCGGCCCACTGCTTGAAAAAGGTTGCCCATGCCTGATCTACACACTCGAATTAAGTCCTTACAAATGAAGCTACCCGATTCCTTTAAATTTTGGGTCACTTTTAGTATCAGCCCAAATTTCCCCTTCATACTTGCAAAGCGAACTTGCTTGCTCGTCACACTACATATGAGGCAATGATTTTTTTGTCTCCATTTCTCAAATGATCAACGGAGACCCAATCATTGTTTGCAGCAATTGTAGGTTTTTATGGGGCCGGGGTGCTACCTCGACGCACAAGATGGACTGCCTTACAGGGCTAAAGGGCTGCAACTGTCCCAACAATGCTATTTAGTCTCTGGGGAATCTCTATTGTTTTATTCTTGGCCTACACATGTCAGGGAGAATAAACGCTGCAGCTGAAGGTGTTAAACTGTTTTATGAAAGAGATTAAAATATTATAGATATAAACAACATAGCTCTGCCTGCAACACTCCATTGGGCTCTGTTGAAAATAATTATTAGGTGAAGTCCTAGGGAAATAAAAATGAATTTGAAATTTTATTATACAATCAATTGTTATTTTTTTTTAAAGTATTACTTGATTATTTTCAGTTTGGTTTGGGTTATTGAGTTCTGCAATAAAGCAGTTAAAGAAATTATCCTCCGGTGGGATTTGAACTTACAAATCAAATCATATCAGGAAAGCCAACATTTCACTGAATTAGAAATATTTTGATTCTTCAATAACAAATGTAGATGAGAGCTTAAATCTATGCTTAATCTAAATTTAATCCTTTAGAGAATATGCACAGTTAATCCAACTTATTTCAATCATCATCTGCCATTGTTGAATACCCTGAGTTATTTATAACAGAACTAGCATAGTCTTTGTTCTTGTTTGGTTTGTTAGTTTGTGTTTAGCTGTATTGGTTAAAAATGTGTTTGTTTTTTTTACCGTATTTAGCTGTGTAAGAAAGAAGAGAGAAACAAAGACAAAGATTGTTATACTGGATTGGTGGAAAAGAGCCGATCTTAGATCCCAGTGGCGAGCCCTCACTTCTGGTATCAGAAACAAGGCTCCCCCTAGGAGCTTCCGTTTTGGGTTGGCTCATTGCAGGTCGCTAGTTTATTTACATTAAGATAAAACATATGGACGAAAAGATACATAAATACATAAACATTACAGAATAGTACCCATAAAGAATAACGGGTATATTCATGTATCAATAAATTATGGATTGGTGCAACAACACACTCTTCAGACCCCCATTTCCATCCATTTGGCTTTGTGCAGTACTATATACTGGATGTAAACAAAAGCAAAGGCAGGCAATTATCAGTAGCAGCCATTCACCTGCTCCTTGCTTGGTCAGCTGCTAACTTGTAACTTAACTTCACTCAATATTCAAGCAGCGTAAAGTTGGTTTAACAGATAAGCTACTTGCCTGCCTACCTCCTGGTCGGATGTTTGAATCATGGCAGGGTTCCGTTAATTTTATATATCTGTTTGCTTTAGCATGACAGAAACCAAACAAACAAAAGAAGTGATAACAGCTTTTATATAATAAGACGAATAAATCCTGGATCTATTTTTAATATGGTTTGTCCAGAAGTTCAAATCTCACTCAATATCTACTTGGTATTTACATTTGGGATTTTCTTTTTCATTACAAAATTTGATTAAAATATTTGAAGATATTTTCACTCTTCTTAAATAATCTATCTGTTTCTCTTGTTCTCTTTCTTCTCCACAGGAATGCACTTACAGTTTATTTACCTGTTAATCTCGTCTGCTGCTCAAAATATTGATGATTCATTGTGTTGTTTATTGTTCTGACAATATTGTGAATTTTACTTCCTAAGAAAAAGAAAGTCAGATAAACTTTTGCAAATTTTTTCCTGAAGGACAAAAGATTCCTTCCACCGACAACCCCGGCAAAAAAAGACAAACTCAAAACATTTTTATAAACTGATTTATTCAAACTGCTGTCCTCGTCTTTATTGTTTTTATATTCATGTTTCAGAAGCTGTACCTTCCAGCCTTTTTCAGATACCTGTTCAAACTGAACCCTTTATTCAATCCATGGGGGTAGACTGTTCTCATTCTGCTGTCCATGCTCGGGGATGTATCAAATTAGTTAATTCTTATGTTATTTCGTCCTTTTTGGGGTTTTTTTGTTTATTAATCCATCCTTGTGATGTCGCTTCTGCTCATACATCTCAAGGATGATTTAACAACAAAAGAAACAGAAACAACAAAATTAACTAATACACGATCCCCTAACATAGACAACAGAATGAAAACAGTCTACACCTGTGGATTGAATAATGGTTCAGATAAAAATTCTGAGAATGTTACCAAATGCAACAGGCACCTGAAAAAGGCTGGTGGATACAGTGGCTGAAACATTGTAAATATAAAAACAACAAGATGAGGACAACAGTTCCAATAAACCAATTTATAATGATAATTCCTCATCTCAAAAATTCAGACAAATTATGAAAAAGGTTTGTCTAGTTTTGCTTCTGATATGCAAAATAATGAAAGATGTTTAATATATTAAGTGTTAAACACATAACAGACACAAATGGATGCTTTGCACTTACATACGCACACACATACATATGCACACACGCATACACACACATTTCTTTCTTTCATTCTCCACTCAATTCTAGTCTGCTGTATCAGTTATATTCTCCCTCGGGCTATCTTCCCATCACACACTAATGCATCAATGTTATGCTATATTCAACTTCCAAGTGGCAGTTAACTCATGGATATAAAATTTAAAAAATAGCTTATGGATGTAACATCTGATATTTGATAGCACGTAGAACTTGTAGGCATTTAGAATACATCTCCATTTCAGTAGTAAACATCCAGGAAATAACCGTAAAATAGGATATTTAAAGCTAAATATTGACAATGGAAATGTTTTATCCCTACGTATAGGCTAAAGGGCAGTTATATTTTTTTTTAGGAAGTAGAGGGATAGGTTGCATCCTGTATGGCATGTGTGTTTATTCCTGTAGACCCCTTGTTAAGCATAGGGCCATTTTGTGGTTTTTGTAGCAGTAGGTTTTACAGGATGGAGTTGCTAGCCCCACTCTCAAGCTGTAGATCTCTTAGATCAGTGGTTCCCAACAGGGGCAGAATTTGGGTAGTCCAAGGGGGTAATAAGGCTATTAGGTAAAAATAAAAGTCCAGTCTATTGATAGGGTTTTCTGCACTTCTATCTATCAAGTCGAATGCTCGGAATAAGCTACAAGTTGAGAATCTCTCTCTCACAAATAAACCCACAAATTGAAGAACTAGTAGCAAAAAAACAAGAACAGAGATCACATTGATGTGTATATCAGTTACGATAGCAGAATTCTTATTTTTTTTGTAATAAATTGAAATTTCAAATGATGTGTTCTAATTATTTTCACTTGCTTTCATTGAGTAATAAATATACAGCAGCTGTACAATTATAAAATTAAACCATTTCTCAGTATGAAGCTGTCTAATTATACATAAAATAAAGTTATTATTTGAAATTAATCTTTGTTGCAACTTAATAAATGGAGGGGGGTACTAGTAATCTTATTGACAAAAGTGGGGAATGACTTTCATGCCTTTCCCAAGTGGAAAGAAAATGCAAGCAAACTAAGCTATACTTAAAAATACATCTGCTATGCCATTCCAAAGACCTTTGGTTGAGATACAATGAATATCCATGAGTTGTCTGCTACATTTTTTCCAATATCAAATTCTTACTCTTCTGATACAAGAAACAGCTTTGTGTTACTGTTCTTTTTATATACCAAAGTTCTGCAGTTGGATATTAATCTACTTACATAATGAACAGTGTGATTTTTTTCTGTTTGTTTCTCTGTCCGTAACAATGGACCCTTCCACTGAAAGGTAACAATTTTGCTGATAAAAAATATTTCCTACCCACCATTTGAAATAATGGACTCTTCCACTGAGACGAGTTCAGTATTTTATTTTCCAAAAAAAAATCATCTCATAAGAATTCAAATATATCCAAGAATTTCTTTCACAGATTTACTAGTTTATAAATTATAAAACTTTTAATGATTTTGAAATTTTTCAACTTTAATGAAACTTTTGGATTTTGAAAAGTGTATTTGAATAAATCCAATTGCAACCCCTAAATTTCTAAAAAATTAATGTGCATTGCATCATGGGATTGGTACTATGATGTTATATTCCTTGTCAGTTGAATTAATTCTTTTCCTGCTCGACACATTCAATGACAAACAACGTTAATTAACGTTTTCACTACTTTACTTGTTAAGTGCCAAACAACATTAGTTAATTAACGTCCCCCTTTTTGAAATTCTCGCCTTGCCTTCATTTTGTCCTCTGCACACAGCTGTGACTAATACCTGCTTTCCAACAATGCTATCTAGTCTCTGGGGAGTTCTATTTTTGGCATACACACATCAATGTAAAAACCATTGGTGCTGAAGGTGATAAAGCCAGACTAACCAGTTGATCATGTGACCCCCATCTGTGGCAAGTAGGTCAATGTTTAAAATTAAATTTTTCTAAAACTCAGAAAATTTGAAAACTTTAAAAATAGTATTTTTTCAAATTTCTTGTTTCTTCATGTCTGGGAAATTAACCATTCTTTTTTCTTTTTTGATCACTATAACCCAAATTTTGGTCACTATAACCCAAATTTTGGTCACCCAAACTTCTATATCTTTTGATATGCCAATATCCAAAATTTACTATAACATTCTTCTTTTGACTTTCTTCTTCTCAATATCAAAAACTTATTTTTACTCCTGGACTTTTGTCATACTTTTTGTGATATCAAAAATGATCAAACGAAGAAAAAAATTATTTTGGGTATTGAAACTGAACTGGTATTAAAGTCAGTCTTGGGATTCATTTGATATTGAAAATATCAAACCCTATTCTCATGCATTTAAAAAAAATTAACAATATACTTACAAGGTGTGGCTATTAAATAAGTAGACTGGGCTGTAATGTAATGTAAATCGAATCATCGCACAAACCACATGGTATACATTGACCAATGGGCAAACATATACAACCCCAGAAAGTTTCAATCCACCCTTGTCTTCAGTTTGCAAAAAAACAGCGAGAATATTTTTAAAAATCTAACAAATCTTTTGAAATGATCAACGATTCAGAATTAGTCTTGTTATTTAATAGCCTCATCTCGTATATTTAATTAAAGATGATTTATTAACTAATATACTCATCTGCTCAAAATTAAAATAAAAAATACATTATGCTATAAATTATGTTTTAAAATATATTATCTGCTGGGCAGAAGATTCATATTAGTCATCTGAGAAAATCTGTTCATTTTTATTTACTATAACATATATGTTTGTTGTATGGATGTAAAGGAATCCGACAGAATGGTAGATGTGATTAGACAATTTGGAAAGATTGAGAAAGATTGAGAAAAGCGTGTTACGTCTCAAACATATTTATTATCATGAAGATAAACTTTTATGCATTTCGTCGTTGCGAAGGACTTCATCAGAAGAAATTTGAACATTGCAGAGATGTGCGACCATCCATGTTGAGTAGTAGAAATGAAATGAAGGGTGTTTTGTATGCTTGGGTGACCTAGTTTGTTATATAACATATATATGTTATATATTTTCATATGTTCTCATGTTTTTCAATAAATAAGTCTGGTTTTATTTAATGTGTTAAATGTTTTGAATAAAATTCCATAAAAAAGTATTGATATATATGCTTTCACCCATGTTAAAATCTTGAGCATAAACATTGTGGCTTCATTGTAATAATAATTATATTTATAAAATTGTGAATTTAGTGCACTCAGCAAAGGTTTTTGCACCAGGAATTGATACTACAATGTTGGAACTTCCACTGCACAATTGGGTAACCGGACAAATCAGCTGTGGACAAGTCGGCCACCAATATTTCAAATGCGGACATTTCAGCCGCATTTTGTTTTTAAAGGTGAAAATGACTATCTAGATGGGATTTAAAACAAAATAGAATCAAAATATATAAATCTAATGCAATTTACAATAATAATAATGTGTGTTGTTTAGTGCTTTATATATCTTTTTTCAACTTTTTATAGCTAGTTTTTGTTTATTTTTCTACTTGATGTTATTGTTATGAAAAAGTCGGTTATATACCTATTTAACAAAAAAATCTTTTTACGTTTACAATCTTACTGATCAAATATTTGATCAAAATTAGAAAAAGTTTTTGTTAAATAGGTATATAACCGACTTTTTCATAACAATAACATCAAGTAGAAAAATAAACAAAAACTAGCTATAAAAAGTTGAAAAAAGATATATAAAGCACTAAACAACACACATTATTATTATTGTAAATTGCATTAGATTTATATATTTTGATTCTATTTTGTTTTAAATCCCATCTAGATAGTCATTTTCACCTTTAAAAGCAAAATGCGGCCGAAATGTCCGGGTTTGAAATATTGGTGGCTGAGTTGTCTGCAGATGACTTATCCAGGCCGAACTGTCAGGGCCGATTTGTCCATTGCCAATTTGTCATAGATTCGTACAAATGATATTTTGTAAGCATTAATCATAACAAATCAAAGATCTGGATTTTAGTAAAATACTTATACCAGACTATGTTAGTTAGTAATTTATGAAACATTTTATAAGACCTAAAATGGGGAAGAGATTTTGTTGCAAAACTGACTCTTTAGTCACCATGAAATTTCATTTCATGCTTGTCCAATTTTTGAAAATATCTTAACTTGTTCGCTCCCAAGTAAGCAAAAATCATCCAGAGTGTTATAAGATAATTATAAAGAAATTTATTAGTTGAGAATCTATATTTGCCTGGCACCAGTGTGAATGACTGCTAAACGAGCAGCCTAAATCGTAAATGATGGATAATATTATATCCAACAGAATATGATAATTATAAAGACATTTATTAGTTGAAAACCTATATTTGCCCAGTGCCAGTGTGAACGACTGCTAAACAAGCAGGCTAAATCATAAATGTGAATAAAGAAATGGGCTCCATGCGGGGATCAAACCCACATCCACCCTGGAAGCAACCTTATACGCAGGTTCTGCTCTACCAATTGAGCTAACAAAGTTCTCGTGGTAGGCAGAAGCTTGTTTCTTTATTCACATTTACAATTTAGGCCGCTCGTTTAGCAGTTGTTCACACCGGTGCCGGGCAAATATAGGTTCTCAACTAATAAAAGTCTTTATAATTATCATATTCTGTCAGATATAAAATTATCCATCATTTGATTTCAGAGTGTTATATATAATTTAATGGATCTTTTTCTTTAGTAATTGGTCATGTCAATTGAGTGGCCAAACGCATGGAACAGCCTAAGTGAAAAGATGGTCACATCCGAGAATATCACTATTTTTAAAAATAATCTTTAATCTGATATTGGACATACCAAATTTAACTACCAATTTTCTTATTAGTTTAATCCCAGCCCAACTACACTGAAGCTGGCTTAATGACGCAATTAACTGCTGTCAAAAAAACCTATTTCAAGTATATTCAAGTATACATCTTTCTTCTCCAACCCAAGCTCTGTTTGTTAGGGATAAGTTTAGGTTTTTAAGATTGGAAGAAAAACAAATCATGAAGTTGCTTAGATTAAAGGTATACAGAGGAAGCCACATATTGGGATCACTTTGGGACAGCGTCTTTTAGCTAACAATAATTGGCTTATAACATTAAGCAAAGGATATATAGAGCAAGCCGCTTATTGTGATCACTTTAAATACATGACTGGCTGATAATATTATCCATGATTATAATAAGCGGCTTCCTCTGTATTTGACTTTTTCTTTCAGTTTCGTTTTATATTTTCTCTTGATTTTCATTATTTTATATTTTTATTGTTTATTTATATCCTGTTCCGAGTAATTCAATATCTTAATAAGTATAATCATTTCATGACAACTCAATTTTTGTTATTATATTTGATATAGATACATTACATAGGTGGTAATAAATTAATAAGATCATATACTTTAATTACAGAAATATATATTCAAGAGTAATGATGGTATCCTAGTTGTTAACACGCATGAAATTTCCACAGTTCCAGCTAATATAATTATAATGTTTACTTGAATATAAAATCAATTCCTGAGAAATAACCATTATATTCAGATCTTTATTGTTGTCTGATTTTAAAATGGATTTAAAAATGTTAAAACATTTTATTCAATCGTATTAGTTGTTCAATGTTTGTCATTCAGGACAAGAAAATTGCATAAAACATTATTTTTACTAATTTTTTTTTTTTTTTTTTTGCTTTTGTTATTTTAAATTCTGGAAAAAGAAATTGTCAAGCAAAAAATAATTTTCACTGATAGACTATTAAATGGTTGTCATAAGTCATGCCGGATTTAGATTTTGTTGGCCCCTGGGCTACAGGCACTGTTAGGCCCCTGGGCTACAGGCACTGTTAGGCCCCTGGGCTACAGGCACTCTGAGGCCCCAGTAATATTTTCAAAAGAAATTGAATTTATTTTTTACAACAATTGAAATTCAAACATTTGCTTTGTGTAATTTCTTGGAATCATTTCTCCAAAACATAAGTAAATTGTAAGTTGTTGAGAACAACGTTTTTAATTGCCATGACAGTCGGTTTAGTTGTGTTTGTGCCATTGTCAATCTGTGTAAATTCTTTAGATGTTTCATCTTGGAGAAACTCCCCTCTCCAGTCGCATTAGTTATCATTAAACACAAGTAAATCCGGTTTGCAGGGTACCAACCAATAAAACCGTTATTCATAATCTAAAGTCTGTATGACATCACAAACCGTCATATGATATATATGGAGGCCCTCCAACTGTCGAAGACCCCTGGGGTGCAATGCCTAAAGCCTATGCCTTAATCCGGCACTAGTCATTACCAATACACATGAGATTTTATTGTGACATAATTGGATTGTGAATCGAAAAAAAAATGTTTATACAAAAATAGCTAAAGCTTATTTTTGTACTAAAGTGACTACCCACCCACCCTGCTGTATTTATTTCATACTTCCCTTCCCCCCTTTATCCATACCAAAGTTCTTACATGCTCAGTCAGTATGTTACCCCAACTTTATTTATTTATATACTATCATATTTGTTCAATCATTCATTGTCATTTTTAAAACTTCTCTAATTTTTGGATCATTTGGGTGCTCCCAATGGCTTACTTTCCATAATAACTTTTCATCATGAGGTATATCAAGAGCATTTTACCACTTGTCAGTGCCCATCTTCTTCCTAGCTCTTCTTTATTCTTCATCATGTATTTGCTTTATTCACTGACTGGTCATAAAACTAAACAATGACCCTACATACAGAAAGGGTACAGCAGACAAATTGTTGTGATAAAGATAAGAAAGACAAGGAAACTGTCGAAAGAATTGGTGTATAACAGTAACACCTCATCTCAGAAATTCAGACGAAAAGACATGTTCGCTCCACATAAAAGAATATATCTTAATATTTAATGAAAAAAATGTGAATTTGAGAAATTATGGGAAAATGGCAAAATATATACAGGTACACCACTGATATTCTGGCACCCTTAGTTCCAGAACTATGCTGGATTATCAGTTTAACTGGACCAACAGCTCACATAATAATAATCCAATAATCCACCTCTAATCCACTAATCATGCACATCTCATATCTTTAAAGCATTAGGACTGTTAGAAACTTAAATTAAACAAATATTAAATATGAATTTAATGGTTAAATGCAATACACTACTATAAATGATACAGTTTATTAATATAAATGAAATAGATACAGGTATATTAATTAAGCAAATACATAGAGAAGAGAAAAGTCTGGTTTTCGCCCAACAAGGTGATGCTCATGCAGTATTCTGATCTAGAAGCATTACCTTTTTCTTTCTTTTCCACTCTAATCACACAGCTTAGAGTGTACTCAATTAGCTGCTGAGTGTACAGGAAAAATTTGTCCTAATGAAGAGCTTTCCACACTCTTCGCTCATACCGGGAATCAAACTCGGCACCTTCTGCATGTGAGGCAGACATGCTAACCATTACACTATCCGAGCTGTACTGTACCAAGAATCTGAAGGCCTACTATACCCAATCTGACAAATTGTACAATTTTTCTTGCACTATACAATTAATCAGAAAAGTCTGGAAGAGAATTGTCAGGATTACTGGTTGTTTCACAATTAACTGTACATCATAGATTTAAGAGGTTAACGTCCTGATCACTTGAAGTTGAAGATGCTGGACTTATTATTCTTGGTTATCTTCTTAAGCATATCAACTCAAAGTTGTTTCATGTCCTTTGATCTTTGTGGGAGCCGTGAGAAATTCAAGTGTCCGCTCAGAATTTTGTCCAAATTAAAAGAGGTTTTGGACTATCCGTTGCCGGAAGATCAGTGGTGAACCTGTACTGATCTCAAAAATCACCTTGAAATAACCGTCTGGCCAAAACCAGAACTGTGCATTTTTCCATCTTGTGTATCCATCGTGTGAAAGTTTCCCATATTTGAACTTCTGACTCTGTGATAGCTTTACATGATATTTGCATAATTTATGCACAAATTCCTCATAATATTCTATGACTGAAGAAGCCATCGTTTCTATTTCAACCTTTAATGTGAACTAAACATAAGAAATTATGGCTCTCATAAAATTATTCCGTTCTTTTCTTTAAATTATTTTTTTATTAGATGAAGCATTGTCAGCCATTATTAATTTTTGACTAGTATTTCTTTCTGCAGTGAGTAAACAGCGCAGATCGGAAATAAAGGATAAGCTCTTGGCGAGACTTGAACTCGCATCCCTTTTATTTCAAGATATTAAATCAAGATAATATTACTTCTACTGATACAACTAGTGAACATAAAAACAATGAGAAATATGGCACTGAGTGATTGGGGGAAAATAAAGGATAATTTTAAGGGTTAGATTTGATCTTTTGCAAACCATAAAAGCTCTGGTAGCTCAATCAGTAGAGCAGTTGCCATACATAGTCAGGTTTCCCAAGATGAAGGGATGCGAGTTCGAGTCCCACCTACAGCTTATTCCAAGTATAAGTTCTAGTAGCTCAATCTGTAGAGTAGTTGTCATACATAGTTAGGCCTTCCGAGGTAAAAGGGATGGGAGTTTGAGTCTTGCACAGAGCTTATTCTTTATTTCTGATCTACACTGATTACTCACTGCCATAGACTGATGGTTTGAGTAGTTGCAATGAAAAGCAACTAAAATTAAGATGAAAGAAATTACTTGTCAAAAATGAATAATGGCTTCAAAGTTTTGTTTTCTTTTTAAACAATTCTAAAGATATTTATATAAGAGTTATTTTAATTCATGTATTTTGACATATCTTGTCTTTCCATCTCCTTCCTTCTTTGAAATTATTACTGTTCATTCATGCATTTCAGACATGAAAAATATCCAATATTTTCCCCGATATGTTTTTTCTTCTTTTTGTTCTTCTCCTGTTGTAAATTACGCATTAAATGAATAAAAAATGGTGTGAAAATTTGTCTTTTTTATTTCTTTTCAAATTTTTCTTGCAGGATTCAAATTGAATTACTCTCCCCAAAAACAGGGCGGCGGGGGGCAAAAGCTATATGAATAGTAGTTCACCCACTGCATTTCTACTAACATTATACAATAAAAAATGTCATTAAATGTTGGAGGGGGCCCTCAAGGAGTCAAGCCCCCCCCCCACACACACACACACACCCAGGCCCTCAAATCTCTAGCTAGGCTTTTGAAATGTCTGCATATTCAACAAGCTCACAGACCCAAGCTTTTTGAAAAGTATGCCCATGGACCCCCTAGTAATACCTTTGTGGACCCTCAGGGGTTCACAACCTCCAGATTGGGAACTACTGCACTGGAGGGAGGGGGCCTCAACAAGCCTGGTTTCCCAAATCTCCAACTGCACCCCTGAATGTTGGCCTTTTAATAATAATCCCTTTTTCTCTACCCAGTGGCACAATATCATTTTTTTTTTAAAGAATCAAATAGATATCATCTTTTGTGTTGATATCTCACTAGCAAGAATAGGCGCCATTGCCCAGAGAATAAATAACTGCAAATGTAACAAACAGGAAAAATACATTCTTTGATATATTTATTCTTACACATCAGAAGAAATGAATAAAAGATTATTTACACATGGAAAAGTAGCTGTTACCAAAAGATATTCTGATGCACAAACAAACAAAACAAATGATGTAGTCCTTTAGTTTGACGCGGCTTCTGGGTACACAACATTAGTGCTTCTCCCATTCTGTGCCAATATGAAAAATTTGTTTTTTAGAATTTTTTTCTGAAAACGTTTTTCAGAGTTGCACATTTTACAAACAAAACAAAAACAAAATCAAGTTTTTCACTACTTTAAATTCTTTCATTAAAAAAAGCTATTGTAATCCAAAATTGACCTACAATGACCTTGGCAGTCGGTACCACCTATCCTATCATCTTTTTCAGCCCAAGTTAACCCTGTGTTTATCTCTAAGAATATAATTGTTTGGCTGCAATATGGCAGAGAAAAACTATTTTAATCCCAAATTAACCTTGGAGGTTACCACTACCTATCCTATCGAATTTGACTTTATCTGCCCCACCATTTGTGAGGTCAAAAACATTTCTGTACTTTATAGCAAACTCAATATTATCCTAGAAATTCATTCAATTGGCTAGAAATGACCTTTGGTGACCGCAAATGACCTCCGAAGTCAACTTCACATAGCCTATGATCTTCGCTGTGAAAAGATGTACTCCTATGCCAAATTTCAGCTTCCTTGCCTAGGTGTAAAATTGTCACCTAAAATTGCTTCAATTGGCTAGATATGACCTCTAGTAACCTTGAATGACGTCTAGAGTCAACTTCATTGAGTCTATGACATTCGCCATGAAAAGTATGCCAAATTTCAGCTTCATAGATGCAAAATTATAGCCAACAACTTGGAAAATTGGATAGAAATGACCAGAAATGATCTCTGGTGACCTTGAATGACCTCCGAAGTCAACCTCACATAGCCCATGTCACAACTCGATGTTTGGTGAGTCTTCATACCAAAGATTAGATCAATAGGCCATGTAGTTTTAGCACGATGGTGGCACGAACAAACAAACACAAACAAATATTACTATAGATGTGGAGGTCTGTCAAGAAAGTATTTAGCCATTTTGAATATCTGGAGAACCGGTTGCACGGCCTTGATTTAACTTGGCAACCAATCAGGGGGACTTTACTGCACATGTGTGTACAGACACTCTCCCATGAGATTACTCAGTCGGCAGTGAGACACCATTGAGGGAGCTTTCTACTGCCACATTCACAATAATGAGGGAAGTCATTCTTCATGTCGCGTGCAGGTTTTTTTGGCAAAACATCACATCACCCAAGTCTATCACCCCCTCCCCCATAGTCAAGATTTGGCTCCCTGCAACTTCTAGCTTTTCTCAAAGAGATTTCAGACTGTGGACAAGATTAATGAGGCAGCCGATGGCGATCCTGAAAGAAGACTTTGCAAACCTTTTTGAAAAGTGGAAAGGACACTGGGATTAGTGTGTTAGACCTCAAGAGGAGTACTTTGAAGATGACTGAGGCACCATTGCCCTAGGTAGGCTATTTTCTCGTTAATATTAAATGGCCAGATACTTTCCGGACAGACCTTGCTACCATTTGTTTGTACACTGGCTCACAAAGTGTGCTGCTCACAAAGGGAAGTGGCAAAAGTCCATACTATATTCATTTTGCATGCTCTTTTCAAATTCCTCAAACTTTCGGATAGCATCTCTTTGTATCAATAGCGAGGCATGAGAAGTGTATCCATATCTTTCCCAAGTGCATTAGTGTTAAGCAACCCCCGCTGTATTTTTATTTGGAATGTATTCTGCTTACTCTGTGCGTACCTTTTGTTACATGGATCAATAGGTTGTAACGTTAATCCAGTAGCCTTCCCCCCGGGTTGTATTTTTAGAAGATCCTACGTTTACTCGAGGGCAGCTATATTTTGCTGCTTCCTACTTCGGGAGTCCACAGGGATTTCAACGTCATGATTTTCTCTCTCTTTCCCATCTCCACATTGCTCTCTTTCTCTTTCTCTCTCTCTCTCTCTCTCTCTCTCTCTCTCTCTCTCTCTCTCTCTCTTTCTGGCAAAGTATTTTTGGGAGGTACTTACAGGTACAACTTAGTGGTTAGCGTTATGGGCTGTAGGCCATAGTTTTTGTATCAGCAAAAGAGCATTTAATTTATAAGATTCATAATATTTACTAAGCTTAGCCAAATGTGTTGGAAAAGAGATTATTAGTCCGGGGGCCAGGAGGGGCTACCGTGCACCCCCCACCTCCGTGATTCTACATTTAGGGTACCAAAATGTTCCTTGGGATG
>VCCN01000658.1:959068-969532 GCA_006491835.1 Architeuthis dux
ACCACTAAGGAAGCTATACATCAAATGACTAGATAAGTTCCAACCATAAGACACAACTAGGTACAATCCCACCCACATACAAAGTATAGCGATCACAAATAGCCCACATGAATTGCAGACAACCGTGATTAGGCCCAGTCAAAACTAAAACCATAAATAACACCCCTCCTACACCACACACGCTCACACCACCACCCACACACGCGTACACACTCGCACGCACACACACTAACACACACACATGCACACACCAATCTAAGGCCCTAACAATAAAAACAATATAAACAACAACAATAAATATTCACGTCGGTCTTGAAATTAATTTCTTTTCTCACTTCCAAAAGATGCGCTGATGAAGACAAGTCGAAACTAGTCCGCAAAACACAAAGAATAAATGAAAGAATAAAAAATAATGAACTCTTTCATATATATACACATGGTTTGTCTTAAATGTATGTGTACATCTCTCTCTCTCTCCCTATATATATATATATGTGTGTGTGTGTGTGTGTGTGTGTGTGTGTGTGTTCGTGTGTGTGTTCATCAATAAGTCCGTAGCCTAATGATGAAAAAAGAATGTAATGTATACTACAAACATTTTCAACATAATCTCCTTCCTTATCATTGCACTTATCCCAATGCTTCTCCATTGATCACATCGTGCACGGACGTTTCGTCGAACGACGTGTCGCCAACACACAGTCAGCTGACAACAGGATCGTCATGCGGACGATGCGAACATCAGTTTCGCCGCCTTGACTTTTCGCCAACTGCCGTTTCGTCGAATTCTTTTTTATACTATTTAGAGGTTAAAAAATGAAAAAACAGTGAAATTTCTGAAAAATAATTTTTTTAAATCTTTATTTTACATCTTAAATAACAACATTGGAAGAAGAGGATGTTAAAACACATTATAAAATGATTTTTTGTGACTGATCAGAGAAATAATCGAGCAGACATCGACACCCTATTTTAAAAATGTAATTAAACTTGAAAAAGAATAGTTCTTCGGTTTCTTCTTGGCTTTACTAGAAAGAAAAAAGCCCAAATTTCAGTCAAAAGAAACGAAAAACAAATTTTCATTAATTATTAAGTAGAATATCGCAATGTTTTGTGAAGTAGGACAGTCGAATAACCAGATTTACAACAGCAAATGAACCAACTTAAAATCCCCGATTGAGGAATCGTCGTGAATCCCAAACATTATGTGCTATAACTGAATACAATAGAATTACCAGATTTATCATAGCAAATGAATCAATACTTACTCCCATGGATGTCCGTGATGAGGGGGTTTGAAAGTTGGAACCTTATAATCAATAAAGGATAATGGTGCTGTACAATTGTTTTGTGTAACCCCAACTTAATGTACCGGTATCATTCTTGGCTGGTAACAGGGTTGTCGCTAAGATATATTCCGAATATACCCGCCACCATGTAAATCTATCATTTTGCCCCCCACCCCTGGAAAGGTGGCAGCGGATGCCCATGCTTACACCCATCTTGATACAACCAAATCAGGAATGGTCGTGAATCCAACACTTCATGTGCTACAACCTAATACAATAGAATAGCTAGAATTACAATAGTAAATGATACAAAATACACCCACCTTCTTACATGAATCTTGATAGCACCAAATCAGGAATTGCCGTACTTCATGCGGTGCAACTTAATAACGGTTGGATGCATGGGCGTCCGCAGCCACTTTTCCGGAGAGGGGGGGGGGTCCAAAAGGATATAATTCCGGGAGGGCGGCACAAAAGAATACATTCGGCGAAGAGTTACTCTTTATTTCTGATTGCACTATTATTAGGGTGATCAGGTCGAAAAGCCCTTAGCAATCAAAAGTTATACAGAAATGTTGTTCTTTGTTTAGTAATAAAAATAATTTACACATTCTGGAATGTTTATGTCTTTTCGAGTAGATTACTTATATTACTTTATTATTGTAAATGAATAGATTAAATTAGTTGTAGTACCTTTCCGGGGGGGGGCAATGCACGCCTTACGGACCCCTGGTCGGATGCATGTACAGGATGTGAAGGAACGTGTGTTTTTACAAAAAAGTTTACTGATATTGTGAAGTTTGATTTTAAAATTTCAATTATCATTGACTCAGACCCTGGATTGTCTTCTTTGCTCTTCTCAAGAATAAAGAGGATTCTTGATTGAACTTTGCTCTCGAGTGAAGACCTCCAATGTACTACTGATAGCTTTAGCTCTAGGGAAGGAATCCTCGTGTGCTGGTGTTGCAAACCATTGAGGTTGAGCTCGATCCTTCTCGAGTGCTCAAGAAATGCCAGCCCAAGTTTGCCAAGTACAACAAATAAATACCCAAAGGAACCTCTTCCCAAACAGTTCCATTCCAGTATCCACGATCCTGGATTCGTCCCGAAGCCGACCAATACAGTATGTAATGCCCAGTCCTGAGAAATCCCCCCTCCCCCGGAGCGGCACCTCCCCCCATTGCACTAAAATGAGAGGGTCGTGGGTCGCCCTGATGCTTTCGTGGCACTGGTGGCAAGGATTGTGCAGTTTTTGTCCTTGCCCATACGTACGCGTCGTGTGGGAACCCACGTTAAACCGACCTTGTCTCAAATCCCTCTCCAATCTTGTTTATTTCGTGAACAATGGGTCCTCTACATAAAATAAAAGCAATGGTATTAATAATAATATTACTGGTCAATGGTCATGTCTAATTCTTTACAAACTAAGACAGAAATCCATCATGAAATAGAACCAACGGTAGCTTTCTTTTTTTAATGGACAATAGGAGTCTGACTTATCGGGTAGAACATACACGAGAATTTGGGGAAGAACGCTTCACCATACCAAGATCACAATGAGAGAGAGAAAGGCCCAGAGGCTAATAAGTGAGGCACTGTTTGGCAGGCAATATCCGACTTGCTGTCGGACATGATGCTTTCTTCTTCTTCTTCCATTTCTGTTTCTTCTTTTCTCTTCCGATCCTTCCCTTTCTTCTTTTGACCTCTTCTTTTTCTTCTTGCCTTCTCTTCTTTGCACTCTTCTTCTTCGTCTTGTGTCGGCAACACCAACATCAGCAGCAGCGGCAGTTTTAGTTGCGCGCTTCCTTGATTGGTCGGTGGTGGTGTTGAGGGACGGTGATGGGACAAATTACATGACGTAGTGTAGCGTGAATAAGTTGGGGAAAAATCACTGGTAGTGTTGTTCGGTTGTTGGACCTTAACCTTGGTGCTAAAGTAAGCGCGCCTTACCGAACTCCTACCGACCATTCGTCGTCTGTTGTTACGCTTCTAAATTCCATGCTGTCCGGGATATCAGAAGGAAAAGGTAGAGAACGAAGAAGAAGGAAAGAAAGAAAAGGAGAGAGTGAGTGAGTGAAGGAAGAAATCGAATCTGGTGTAGAGAGAGAGAGAGAAAAGAAGCTATGTAAACACTACAAACTAAAATCTCAAAATCTTTTTTTCTTTTTTTTTTTTACATAAACAAACATTATGGAGAATAATGGAGATTATTGGCGAAAAAGTACTATCCGAATATCAAGTACCTGCGAACTTAAGCAGGTGCTGATTCTACTTGCCTACCTCAGCTCTAAAGCAGCCACATAAAAAAAAAACTACAAGATAATCTTTATTCCAACTTTTGTTCGGACACTCGAATCTCTTCCCATCTTTGATGCTATGTTGTCAACCCAACGTCTCGACCGATCCGTTCTTCAGCCCTCGTTATAAGACCAGATTATTTTTAATTCGAAATTTTCCAGGTGCAAAAATCTTGTTATTTCTAGCCTCGGACAGTCGAAGTTTCTTTAAGGTTATCTTTTTTGCGCATAACGTAGGACGTCTTGTTTTTGTTTTAAAACATCTTAGCACAAACAAAAACTGTTAAATTACTATTAAAAAATATATTATTAACTCCTTTACGTTTTAATTAATTATAAACCTGAAGAAGTAGGCTGTCCTCCTTCTTTTTCTATCTCTAACCCCCCGATGCTTGTGTTTGGACTCTCTCGGACACTGGTCACTGTCCGGCATTGCCAAAGGCTTGATCCAGTTTGATTCCTTTTTAACAGAAGTATGTTTACTGATCCAGAGAGACATCGAATTCGGAATGGGGTATTCCAAAAATGACATGTTACTTTTAATTGATTCTTGTATCATTCATGTTTTTTCCTGTTCAATTTTAAATCATTTTCTTCCGACGGAATTGTTTGTAAACGTTTAGATTTGAGCTTATGACGTCATACGTACACCGGTCTCTCAGACTTGTCATATCGTTATTTTTTTTATTTTTATTTTCATATCCTTAAACTGTTTTTTTCCGCTTATTTATTTATTTCCTTTACTTTGATCACCCGAAAGAGTCTATTCGTGCTTTTTACAAAAGAATGTATTCATGTTTAATTTTAGTTGTAATTTTGAATTCGTATTTTCAGCAAATTTAGAATTAAGTGATGAGCCCCTTTTATTCAGAGAACCATAGGTACATCAAAAGTTATTAAAAATACATCAATGTGTACTTTCCTGAAAATATTTAATACAATCCTTTTTTTTTTCTTTTCCCAATAAATTAAATACTCAAGTCTAGTATACACTTGGAATCGTTTTCGGGGTGACTCCACTGTTTGACTATCAATTAATTTATCGGTCACTTGTATATAAATTAAACTATTAATAATAATACGAGAGCTAGTATAAATCTTATATAGAGTGATGTATATGATCGTTTTAATTCTTTAAAATTAAGCCAGAAGAGATCATTTCAGATTTGGTATAAAAACAGCAATCGTATTTCGACCAATTTGATAATAGACAAAATATTGGAACAACCCCTGAATAGCTATGTGATGATAGGTGTTTATTTTCTTAAGTCAAGTTGAAGAAAGTCAATGTAAACAGGTAAACATCTATTAACCACTTGAATTGTAAATGTGTTTAGCACTATAACATTAAGTATATTTTTAAACTGTTAGAATTGATTTATTTGTCAATAAATATACAAATATTTGTTTTATTTTCTCATTTTTGGCAGTACTAGTAAACTAATTCTAGATTTAGTTTCTCTGGTAATTCTAAAGGTTCTTTAAAATTGTACCCTCTTACTAATAGGATATGATCTTTATTGCAAGTTACTTTATTTAGATATAAACGCCTCAGGACTACACTAATTTTGTAAACTGTTTATGGAATTAAGTCCTCATATTTATTAAGTTTCAATACAATTGTTTCCCATAATAATACTTTCTTTTTGCTTTTTTTTTTTTCGACTAGTTTTGCCTAGCGGCAAGGGACAGAATTTTATCTGAATTATCTCCCCTGCTTTTTATTTTCATTTTTAATCCCAAAATTAGTTTTGAAAAAGAATCATTCAAGATGAGAGTTTTTATGGGAAAATTCTCATTGTAGGAAGAGAAAGAAAAAACTATATAGAAGACGTTTATAATTATGAATCTTACGTAAGAAATTTCACTTATTACATGTTGACTAGACTTTGTCTTCATTTTTCTTTATTTTATATAATGTTGGGAAAAGTATGAAAATACTATCTTACCATAACAACAACCTACTCAAAATTGGTTCTTCCTTACAAATCATTAATCTACTCTAATAATGAACAGTGATTTTCTTCATTCACACATCGTTACACTGGATTATTCCACTGGTGGGTGGTTGGTTTTAAAGCTTTGCTGGAAAAAATACTTCCTGCCCACTGTTTCAAACTATGCTATATTCCCGGTAAACAAATTCAGTATTTTTTTTTCTATAAAAAAAACATCTCAATATATCCATGAATTTTTTAATCCACTTGGAGTAGATCATATGCCGGAAAAAACAGATCAGGAAAGACATCATCAAGTTAATCTTGCTGGCTGTTAGTGGGTTCGATCCTCATCAGATCTCCCAGTATAGGTGGTCATATCAATTCATGCTACCTTACTATACTTAAATAATGAATAGTGTGATTTTTTTTTGTTTTCTGTCCGTAACACTTGACTCTCTCACTCAGGTAAAAATGTTGCTGATAAAAGTACCTCCTACCCACCTTTTGAAACTATGGGCTCTTGAAACAAATGTGCTACTATTTTTCCTTAGAAAATAGTTTCATAGAAATTCAAATATATCAGAGTTCTTTCACAGGTATTAACTAGTGTGTAAATAAATATGAATAAATAAAACTTAGCAGCAGAATTCTTAGATTAATTGGGAATCTATTCATCTATGAATCTAACATCTTTATCATAAAATAATAATTCTTTTTTTAACTGAAGCCATTAAATTTTAGCTAAATACAGGTACATCACTGATTTTCCAGAACCGTACCAGATTATCCATTTTACCAGACCATCAAAGGTCACATAATAATAATTCAGTAATACACCTCTGACCCACTAATTATGTGCATCTCATATTTAGGAATGTTAGAAACTTAAATTAAACAAATATCAGATATGAATTAAACGATTAAATGCAATAAATTAATAGAAATGATACAGTTTATCAATATAATTGAAGCAGATACAGGTATATTAAATACAAATATCATATACAGTTGATGAGCCAATAGCATATGTCTCACACAGCTTCGGTACAGAAACACTGCGGTTGAGTTTTCTCAATACTTCTAGGTTTTCTTGCATCGATATGGACTTGTGTTTGCACTTTTCACCCCCACTGACACCTGAACTCTGCTTGCAAACCATTACTAGGTAGGGGTAAATGTAAGAAAATTAGGCTAGGAATTTTACAAAATTGATGGAGCAGTAACAACCACCGCAGTATAAACAAGAGATCACAAGGCCATCTGTGGCCATTCATTGAACTAGTGTGAGAGCTGTGAGAAATTCAAGTAATTTTGTCCAGATTAAAAGAGGTGCTGGACCATCAGTTGCCAGAAAATCGGTGGTGTACCTGTATAATAGTTGTTTCCAATTGGAGTCCCAGCACATTCAGAAATAAAATCTGGTGCCGAGAGTGCAGACATTGGCTACATTAGTTGCAGCTAGGTTTATGACTTTTACACTAAATCCTTTGGGGAAGGCATGAATCTAAACATTCCTGTAAATTTCTTCTTCACTAACATCATCTTGATGTGAAAATGGTACGTAGAGAAGTAACAAAAAGCAAAGTTGCCTCCCGTGTCACAAGACACATGAGGAGGCAATGATTTTTGTCTCCATATCTTGAATGCTCCATGGAAACCCAATCATTGTTGGTAGCAATTGTAGGTTTTTGCAGGGCTGGGGTGCTAGCCTGACACCCAAGATGGACCGCCTTACAGGGCTAAAGGGCTCCAACTGCCCTGCTTTTTACTTATAGCTGGAGGAAGAAGTGGATTCATGCCATTCCTAAGGGCATTAGTGGGAAGCCAGGTTTTGAACTCAGTTCGCTGTTTAGCTACCTACACCTCCATAAGAGAAATAGATTGGGTGAGTAATTACATGATTATCTGTTCTGGCTATGTATATGTCCTGTGTACAGGCTGCATCAATTAACATTTACTCCTTTTTATATCTAGAAAAAAAAATTTTGTTTTTTGAAAATTCCCCCCAAATAGATTTTTAGTGGGGGGTCAATTTACAATGTAAGTTTATGCTAAATTGGTCCCATAGTTTGTGTCCTCAGTTCACTTTTTTTTTATTCAGACTTTTTTTAGTGATCACGGCAAAAGGCGAGAGCAGTAACTTATTCATTGATCACCCCTTTTCCCAATTTTTTAATTGATCACACCCAACACAGCATGCTGCCAAAAGATATTGATCACGTGATGGTTTCTATTATGTAACTAACCAGACCTGTTTCTGATTTGTTTTAAAGGGGTTAGTGCAAATGACTAAGCTTAGAGAAAACTGCTTACAGTTACTAATCTTAACCTATGACCGATTGTCGGTAACTAGCTCTAAAACTAATTCTCAATAATCAACTCTTAAGGAATAGAAGATCGTTACGCAGCACTATATAGTTTGTATACTAATTTTTAGCATTCAAATAAAAATAACGTTTAGTCTCATCTGTCAAATTAAATATTCAATGACTTTTATTCCAGTTTGTTTTACTTGATGATCAGCAAATTTAACACCAGTGTTAGTCAAAACGTCCGCTCGGATAGTGTAATGGTTAGTACATCTGCTTTACACGCAGAAGGGTTCCTGGTATGTGCGAAGAGTGTGGAAAGAGTCTTGATTAGGACAGATTTCCCTGTGCGCTCAGCAGCTAATTGAGTAAACTCTAAGCTGTGTGATTAGGGTGGAGGTATCCCTTCGGTGGGCTTGCATCCTGCTAAGTGGGTGGTCATAAAAACTTATAGGAATAAGGTCCTGGTGTCGACCAGACTTGAGACGTGCAAGGATCACTAAGCTGACACATGCAACAGAAACCGGGACTTCTTCACCGGTCTCCATACACCATTGGGAGCTGTCTCTTAAGAGACGGGACATGCTTTACCTTTAGTCAAAGAGTATATTAAGCATATTAAGTCAATTTTGTTTTTTAATCCCATATATATGTATTATTATGAAAGCCAAAGCTAAGATCTTACGTATTTTTAAACTACATAAAGTTGTGTTAAGATTCAAATGGTTCTTCAGACGATTGAACTCCTTGTTATTTGTGTTGTAAACACGACATTTCGACTGATCCATTCTTCGGCCTTCTTCAGGTATAAAATCTGCATGTGATGGGTTAAACAGAAGTTATGTTTAAAGGTTGGTAGCCCTTATAGCGCATGGCCCACGTGTTTCTGTGTCTTTGTCTTGTTGGGTTTAGATTTGTTGAGAAGTGGAAGCCACATCGGGTAAGACAAAGACACAGAAACACCCGGGCCATGCGCTATAAGGGCTACCCCCCTTAAGCATAACTTCTGTTTAACCCATCACACTCGGATTTTACACCTGAAGAATGGATCAGCCAAAATGTTGTGTTTACAACACAGATAACAAGAAGGAGTTCAATCGTCCGAAGAACCATTTGAATATTAATGACCCTTCTCAAAACTATGGAAAATATCTTGTGTTAAGATGTTTTATCTAATTTCTTTATGGCTGATTTAATAATTATTTTCAATCAATTTAGTTGGTGCTACCCCACTGGTATATTTAAGATTTTTCTTTCATCTCATATCAAAATAATTATTTATCAATTTCAATTGTGATTATTTTCTTTAAAAATATGTTTTGGTAAGTTGCTAAATAATAAGTATTAAAATAAATGTATTTTGTGTAGTGTGTTCTGGTCACAATTCTGTTTTCTATCATTACCTTTGTTATATATGAATCTTTGTGTCTGTGTATCTATTTACTCTTAAATTCATGAACCACTTGAAACCACTTCTAATTGACAGTGGAACTCTTCAATGAATAACATAAAAATAATCGAACTCTTCTGTGAATTGAATTAAACAAAAACATTTTTTAATTCACCTAATGGTCAATGGTGTATAATTTTAATCAGAAGTTATTTCCCTTGATATTGACATTCAGTGTTTCTTATATGAATTTAAGAGTTAAAATTAAATCAAATTAATCAGAATTAAAGATTGGATATCTTTTCAAGCTCGGGAAAGACGGCATTTTATAACTTTGTTATCTGTACGCCAATCATTGCACCTTGTTTTGCTATTTTTTGGCCGATCCCAACGTCATTCCACTTTTCATGTGTTAACTCCTGTTTCGAGGTTGACAAAATTTAATCGATGGTTCACCATGAAGTGATGAAAACCTGCTCTATTCAACTCATCAGTGGAGTGACACCGCCAACAATCTGAATAGAGAGTGGATCCTTCAATGACGTACTACTTAATAACATTAAGAAGCGGTTTGATATTAATAAATAGCAGCTTGAGGTGTTAACACCTAAAAAGCATAACGGATGTGGGCATCAACAAAATGGAGGAACAAGACGTGTTGTATACTCGTCTGTTTTACACGTTCTATCAACATGGGTCGTCTCGTTGTGGGTTGCTCATTTGTGGGAGGGAAGTTACATTTTGTCGGCCTGAGAATGAAGAGTGTGAGAGAGATAAGGGGTGCCCGAGACCGTTCCCAACAGGGGAGCCCAGCCTTGTGCCTTCCAGCCCGGCCACTGCTGCTTGTCTCTGCTCCCTGTTCTGAGTCCCACGTTTCTCTCCATCTTGTGAGCTTCCGTATATCTCGGCTCTGAGTGTTATAGGGTTTCAAATGCCCACACTGGTGTATTTAACATCCTGTTTTCGGACACCCACACATATGCATATTTCCTAAGGTGACCGGGTAACTTACACTTCCGCACAGGTGTTGGCCAAGAAATGACCTTCCATGGCAGTATATCATAACAGATGCAATGAGGGGATTACAGATAATGAAGAAGTAGCACCATTAATATTTATCTGAATCTAGAGGTTGGAATTAACATCTAAATCTGATTCAATTCACCTGTGCTAATATCGATGAATTTTTTTTTCTAAATTGTCTCATCTAAAATCTTTGCAAAAATGTTGGTACTGAAA
>VCCN01000658.1:975875-986723 GCA_006491835.1 Architeuthis dux
GAAGTATTGTAAAGAATAAGGATTTACAATACTTCATCTATTAAAAAATAAATAATGTTGAAAATCCAGCTTGATTTAATTTGCACATATTTTTTTCTTATTTCTTTTTTTTCACATTTATAGTTTCCCACTTGCTTACCCAAATCAGAATTCTCGTCCTCCGGAGCATCTAAATTCTATGAACATGACCAGAACCCACCTCATGGTAAGTAAATCAACTTCTTGATTTGTAAGTTTTATAAACATTTTAGGGTGACATGAATTTGTGAGTATGAGACAGGAAACACAACCTATATGAGGGCACACTTGTACCTTGTAATAATTTGAATATCTTCTTTGAAGTTTTCATTTTGGTTTTAATTGCAAGAAAATTGCAGAAAGTTAATAGTGAAAAAAGAAAAAGGCAGGTTTCAGACTGTTTTTAATGTCAATTTTTATCACCCAAAATAATTTGAACTCTGTAAAATATTTAATTTGTTAATTTACTGGATTTTGAAAAAGATATTACTTATTTTTGACTTGAAATTTGTTTATAGCAGTTGTCTGTTATCTGTCAGCTCAGTTCCAAGGCCAAGTGGGTATTGAGTCAGCTTTCCTTACTCATATGGCATGAAAGCCTGCTTAAATTTATGAGCATCTCATGGGACAACTGAAGTATGGATGACCGAAAATGACAAAACTTGATATTATCCACAATGGCAAAAGTATATTCCCAACATTAAAACATCACCATATGAAGAACACTCTGCTATTTTCTATAGTTTTGAGAAGGGTCATTAATATTCAAATGGTTCTTCGAATGATTGAACTCCTTCTTGTTGTTTGTGTTGTAAATGGGCCCTGCATTATAAGGGTTACCCCCATCACACTCGGATTTTACACCTGGAGAAGGCCGAAGAATGGATCGGCCGAAACGTTGTGTTTACAACACAAACAACAAGATTGATTGATTGTTTTAATGGCACATCGACCCTTGGTGGGTTATTTAGTGCTGAAAAGAAGGGGTAGGGGAGGAGATCCCATGTCCCCGTGACTAGAGACTGGGGGTGGGGGGAGAATCCCAAATCCCTGTCACTGAGACAAATGTCACGAGGACCGGGATAAGCTGGTCAGTGGTTAAAAGCTTCTCAGGACGAATCCCGAGCATGCTAATGGTGATCACCTCCTGACCAGCTGGCCAAGATATCCTGTGCAACAACAAGAAGGACTTCAATTGTCCGAAGAACGGTATTATTAGTATTATCCACTTGCTAACAATTAATATAAAAAGCTTCGTAAAAGGTTTCATTAAAATTGATCCACTTTTCTTTAATTTTTCAGCCATCTTTTAAACTGCTGGACAATACCTATGATCCCAACAAGCAAATATCTGGTCACCACGGGTTTCTGCCACCCGTGTGGGTCAAGCAAGAACGTTCCGAAGAGAACCATATCCCTCAACCCCCCACACCTGTTTCATACCCAGCCGACGATCGATCAATCACTATGACACCTGTAAGCAGCTGCCTCAGCATTTCCACCAATGTGGGTAATCAAGCACCCCCACCTCCACCACTTCCGCCTCCTCCTCCTCCTCCGCCTCCTCCATCAACCGCCCCTCCCCCTGGTCAACCACCACCTCCACCTCCCGTTCTACCTCAGTTCTCCCCAACAATGAACTCGGGCTGCGAATCTCCACAGAAGGATATGGTTGCAGCCAATCGCAACACGAACGTTTCCTGCTTGAGTAACAATAACGTCAAAATGCAGAATGGATACTCGGTGCCCCTCGATTTCCCGACTCTGGGAGACGAGGACCGGCACATTACCATCAGTCGTAAGTGCCTGCGGACTTTGATGTCTCTCGTGTCGTGCCCTGTGTGCCAAGCCCCAGTTAATCACCAAGAGACAATTCAGGGTTTCAAGGCTGGCACTTTGTTCTGCTTGAACCTTTTCTGTTACAATGGCCACAATATTCAACCACGTTGGTAATATTCGGATGTCAGATCTATTTTTTTACATCATCTTTGGTTCAATGTGAGGAAGTATTTCCAAAGTAAAAAGAAAGAAAAAAAACAATACTCAGATTATGACATTGAAACGACATTTGCAACACTTTTGACAGCATTAATATTACTATAAATTAGCTGTACCCATGGAAATTCCACAAGTGTTAACAACTAAGATTAACCATTATCTCATGCCTCTGCTCTTCTCTCACCCTTTGTTTGTATCTTCTCATTCTCTCCCTTATCCCTTCCAATATTCGTTAACCATCCATGTTTTTATCTAAATGTTATACAAACATGCATTAGTTTCATATGCCTTCAGTAAACTACCTAACCTTCTTTTCTCCCCTCTCCCTTTCTCCACTCCCTCTTCCTATTAAACTACCTAACCTTCTTTTCTCCCCTCCCTCTTCCTATTAAACTACCTAACCTTCTTTTCTCCCCTCTCTCTTTCTCCCCTCCCTCTTCCTATTAAACTACCTAACCTTCTTTTCTCCCCTCTCCCTTTCTCCCCTCCCTCTTCCTATTAAACTACCTAACCTTCTTTTCTCCCCTCTCCCTTTCTCCCCTCCCTCTTCCTATTAAACTACCTAACCTTCTTTTCTCCCCTCTCCCTTTCTCCCCTCCCTCTTCCTATTAAACTACCTAACCTTCTCTTCTCCCCTCTCCCTTTCTCCCCTCCCTCTTCCTATTAAACTACCTAACTTTCTTTTCTCTCCTCCTATTAAACTATCCAACTTCCTACCCTCTTATTAAACTACCTAATCTTTCCCTTATGTTATTACTGGAAGCATAACATTTGAATACAGGTAGGAACAACAGAATAATAGAGATTTTAAACAAAGAGAATTTTAAAACTAGTAATGATAGTCAATCGGGAAATGGAAGGGGGGGGTAGAATCTTGGCAACCAGATTAAATTATATCTAAAAACCATCCAGATTAAGAAAAAGATTGTTGCCAGTTTTTCTATGAAAGTTAAAGGCGGCCATTTTGGATTTCAAAATGGCGGACTGATAAAACATTGGTATTCTAAAAAATATTAATTAAATAGATTTTTGCCAAATCCAATATTATATCATCTGAATATTGTATTATTGGTGAAACATACAAAAAGAAAATGAGTAATATTTATACTTTTTTATTAGACAATATCACCTTGTATAAATAATAATACTGATTATATGGCACAAAGTGCAATAACATATATTCTCTGATAGTCTTTTCTTGTTTGTTTGGTATTTGATATTGAATCATCGTAGCCACAATCACCGACCTGAACAAACATGGTGGGAAGGTATTTCTTCCGTTTTTCACTCAGTTGTTTTCGTTGTGTCAGCTCTACCAGGCACACCATTTCACTTAGAACCTTGCAAATTTGCAGGAGTAATCCACTAGACATCTTCTAAAAACAGTGTTTGGGATTTTTCGAAATTTTTGTAATTTTTTTAGTTTTTTCAGACTTTTAAAAAAAGATCTTGAGTCAGTTCTACGGGACACACCATTCACATGAGTACTCCACTAGACATTTTCTAAAAACAATTTTTTTTTTTTTTGATTTTTGTAAAGTTTCATCCAGTTTGAATTTCAAAATGGCCACCCTTAACAAGCTAAGAAAAACTGGCAACAATTCTTTTCTTAATCTGGATGATTTTTAGGTATGATTTAACCTGGTTGGCAAGATTCTACCCCCAAAAAACGATAAGTCAAAGATTTTGACAGAAACAAATATACTATGGTGTTACTGTGTTTATTCTACAGATGTACATCATGTGAATTAGAACTAATGAAATAATTTGTGTTATAGCAGACTGTTTTATTCTTTGAAGGCATGTTGTCTGTTAGGATATTTTTTTTTACTTTCAACACTTGGAATTTTCAACTGGTTATCCATTTTGTAGAGTTTTGGTAGAACTTCTTCTTCTCCTCATTCTTTCCTTCTCCTCCTCCTTGTCCTCATTCTTTCCTCCTTCTCCTCCTCCTTGTCCTCATTCTTTCCTCCTTCTCTTTCTTTCCTCCTTCTTCTCTTCTTTCCTCCTTCTTCTCTTCTTTTTCTTCTTCTTGTTCTTCTCCTTTTTCTTCTTCTTTTTCTTCTTGTACTTCTTCTTTTTCTTCTCCTCCTTCTCTCCTCCTCCTCCTCCTTCTTCTTTCCTCTTCCTTCTTCTTCTCTTTCTTCTCCTTCTTCTTAGCCCCAGCTTTACATCCTGGCAAAGCCAACAGAGCAAAGGTATCCGGCCTGGTCCAGAGACTTAAAAATGTTCAGAGTCTCTGGACACCAAATTTTTGTTGACCCTGCCGCACCATTCGAGGAGGACTGACCACCAGTATTGGTGCTCCATCTCCCCTGAGGGTGAGTGGGGGACTTTTTTGCGGGGCAACTATGAAAAGTAGCACCAACAGATCGACCAGGTGATGGAGTCCCCAGTCCGATCACTTTTGTGTCGTAACCCCCTAGAATGTCAGATGGAGGCTGAACAGGTGCTACACTTTGCTCATGGGTGACCTGGAACTGTGCAAGGCAGGGGCATTCAGCTCCCTGAGGTATTTTACATGCCTAACTGAAAAATAAGAGCAGTATATAAATGTAAATATCTAACAGAGAAAACAAAATGGTGGTAGAATTAAAAGCCTATTCACAATAGTAACCTAAACTCCTTTTCTTCCTCATGATTAAAATAGGTTTGGGTACGAAAGTAGAAACCAGCTGTTGATTGAAAAATTGATTTTTTTAAGTATTTTTCAATCTCCAAGTAAATTGTTAATGCTGTCAAAAGATTTTTAAAAAATGTTTCCAATGTATGAAATAATCCAGCTTTTGACCTAAAACAGAATATAAGAAAAATTTAAATTACTTGATTATATCAAACGGTCTTTATAGGGCCCATCAGGAAAAAATGATTGAGTCGGAAAAATGCAAGATCCATCTTCTCTCATGATGAGAAAATGGTTGATAACTTGGCGAGACTCAAGAACTAATTCCAGAGTTGGAAATTCAAGGACTTTTCGTTGTTTTCTTTATTTTTCTTTACTATTTTAGTTTTTTTTTGCCTATTTTCTTTTAATTTCATTTTTTTTAACAGAAACTGTGATAATAAATAATATTATTATGCTTGGATTTTGATTTGTATAAATACAAAAATGCCTTCCCTATTGTAACATCCATTCAGTAAATCTTGGGTTTTTTATTTCACAAGCAGGAAGATGTCACAGTTGTTTCAGAATCTGATATTAACCCTTTCAATACTAACCTATTAAAATGCTCAATGCCTGAATTTTCAAAAGGGTATTAAAAAAAACCAAAAACATGTCAATTTTGATTTAACGGTTAAAAAAAAATTCTTTTAATGAATCAAAAATTTTCCATATTTTTAAGAACCAAAATCATAATGGGATACATTTGTCCCCTTAGACATTAATACGGGACATATATATCCCAGCACTCATAGAAATCTCAGAATATATATGTCCCAGGAGTCTCAAAAAGGTTTAAGTGTATTTAATGACTTGGCTAACTGAGGCTTACAGTTGCATTCTTTCTTTTCATATTTTGAAGAACCAAAATTATAATGGGATACATTTGTCCCATTAGACATTTATTATTTATTGTATTTCTTTTTTGTGACACATACATCTCAGCAGAGTTCTAAAAGAGATCTATGGGACATATATTCCCAAGCAGTCATAGAAACCTAGGGATATATATGTCCCAGAAGTCTCAAAAGGGTTAAAGTGTATTTGTGTGACTAGGCTAACTTAGGCTTAAGGCTGCTTCTCTTTAGTTCTGGCTGAAAATCAATGGGTAATGTCCAATAATGTGCGTGTAAAATGGGAGGTAACTCGTGTTTTTAAAATGAACGATTATCTCCCCCTTGAAAGAAAACATGGCTTTGAAGAAATTTAATTTTTAAATTGTTTTTATTTGTGCCGTTTTTAACCTTGAGCTGGTGATGTTAAAAACCTGAGAAACTATAAATTAGCCAAAAAAAGTTCTTAAAAATAGAAAAGTATTTCATTCAAAGATAGGGATTACAAGGATGTGAGAGGAAAAACTAAAATAGTTGTAAAAATTATAGAAGCAATTGATTCAATTATCAAAAAATGGATTATTCAACTTCAAGCTACTGCAACATCATCAATTTTTACAAATTAACAGTACTAAGAAGTTGAAACAGGCTCTTTGCTTATCACCTACTTGAAAAATAAAATATATATTTTTTTGTCTGATAGTGATTTGGTAAAGAAGAAGAATGCTTTTGTGTATTTATTTAAATAATGAATTCTTCTTACATTTATTTAAACTGCCTAATCAAGAACTAGAGGGGTGAAATGGTTACCGGCATTGAAAACAAAATCTGCAAACCGAGTTCAAGTTTTGCCCGGGGTTGTTTACGATCACCTAGCACTAATCTCCTTGAGAAAGGCATGAATCAACTTCACCCACCTCCACCAGTTATAGATAAATAGCAGGGCAGTTGGAGCCCTTTAGCCATGTAAAGCAATCCAAGCCCAGTTGAGAAATGGGTGTTGGGTCAGCACCCGGACCCTGTAAAAATCTACAATTGCTACAGAAACAATGAACAAATCATTACCTTGTCACATGGGAGGACCTATTATTATTATATACTAGCAGAACAAAGAATTAACAAATCTATAAAAAAATAAAATTGAACCCTTTAGGCACAGCAGAAGTAACCGGCCTTGCGCAGGTTTATGTATTCCACCCATAATGTCATTGTTTCTCTTTTTGTCCCTCTATGTCTTATCCAGTGCTTCAAAGGCAAGTTTCTGTGCCATTGTGCATTCATCCTACACAAACAATTGACAACACTATAAAGATTTTAATCCTTTAAGCACAGACACTTTATTGTAATAAGTAGGGGAAGAAATATACATCTATTTTTTTCAAAATATACAAATATATGCAGTAATATCTTGAATATTATATTGCAGTAACGAACATCAAAATATGCAAATGTATGCCTTAATGAACCTTGCAACATGCAAACAAAAACATAACCTCCAAATTTATATTGGTGGTGGTAAATATTGCAATATTTTAATGAAGTAAAATATATTTAAATAATTTTTTAAATACATGGATATATGTTTTTTTAATCACCTGAAAATATTTAAATGATTTTATTAAAGCAAAAATGAAAAGAAAGTGTTAAGATGTATTAAAATATTAATTTGGAAAAAGAGTTATCTCCCCTTTAGTGAAAAATCGGTAAGATTTGCAAAAAAAAATTATCTCCCCTTATTTATTTTCGTAAGTAAGCGAATATTCGGTAAAATTTGAAAAAACATTTTGATCCATCCACATACACAGTCAGAAATGGACACATAGCCCATGACGTTCACCTTGAAATGATGTATCTCTATGCCAAATTCCAGCTTCCTAGGTGCAGAGTTGTAGCCTACAACATGGAATATACTTACAGACATATTCACTTTTATATAATAGATCATTAAACGCATCCTTAAGCTTTTGGTGGCTTTCTACGGAATCTTTATTTGTTTTGTTTTTTTGTTAAAGCAAACTTTCGATGGATAGGAAAATCATCGAACTACTACTTCGTTCAAGGAGGAATTTAACGTACAATGTACCGTATTTGATGGCATATAAGACATCCCCCACCCTCCAAAAATAGCTCATAATGTAGATGTAATCTTCGTTGTCAAGCCCTACATAGGCCAGAACTTGAAGACACTTGGATGATAACTGAGGAGAATTCGAGGAAATGCGATCTTCTTAAGGGGGTTTCATATATCATTGAATACGGTAATTAATTTCAACTCTGAGATGCAATGGAAAGCATACTGATCCAGCAAGCTATTGTAAGTGAGTTCCAAATCCTATCGAGAAGGTCAGCAATATAGCTTAGTGTCACACTTGACCTTGTTTAATTTTTTGTTTTGCCAATGTCTAGAAAGGTAAAAATCACTTTAATATCCTATTGACTTGATGTATTTAATCTCCGTTCAAATTTACCTGGCATCAACATTTGAGTAGATAATTGCTTTCCAAATTATACTTGGTTAATAAGGTATTCAGAAAAAGAGGACAATTGTTTTTCTTTTTGTTTTTTTTATTTACATCGTTGTGTACACACATACGCATGTGTATCTGAACGCAGAAATATTCTCCTAATGAATTTTAAATATACTTATATTCTCACTGCTACTGTGATGTCACCTCCTACCACTTCTGTTCGGCTGAGGACCAAAATGTATAAATGGTCGGCAGTAGAGTGATGTTAGTAGAGTTCGAGGAGTAGAGTAGTAGTAGTAGTACTCGATTTGGGTAGTCAAGTCGAAGTCGCTGTGACTTCCACATAGTGGAAGACATGTGTTACGATTCAAGTAATCAGAAGTTTCTTTGTTTCAATATCAACCGGATACAAATACGTTCACTGGAACAAGTGGTGCCCAGTCCACGCCGAGAACAGTGAATTACAACCTTCTCTCGTTATAACATTTGGTGACTTATTTCAACTCTGAGAACAAAAGATCGCATATATAACAGAATTGGGTATTGATACAAAACCAGGGTCCAACGATTAAGACAAAAAAGTTATTGCCCTTGAATTCTTTTTCTTTCAAATTTTCGATGTCGGACATACACGAAAAAATCCCGTAAGAAATTTTTATTTTTTAATCTTAATCTTTAATTCGATTTCTTTTTATTTAGAAATTGATTTTTAAAAAATTATAGTTTACAAAAACAAAAGTTTATTCATTGCCGTCACGTGGCAACGTTTTAAATTTTAAAATATAATCCACTCAACGTTTTAAATTTCTCACAAGTTCTATGACTTATCATTTCACTATTATTGATTTTTTTTTTCCTATTTACCTTCATCTTAATAGTTTAATTGCGCTTTATCGCATTTTAATTTTTTTTTTTTTTTTTTACTTGCACGATCGAACATCGCTGTTTTTGGGCAGGTCTCTTTTCGCAAGGGATTAATTTTGTGTATGTCCGGTCTCGAAGAAAAATTGTAATTCAAGGGGAATAACCTTTTTGTCTTACTCGTTGGATCCCAGTATTGTATCAGCACCCAGGATTGCACTCACTATACTAGTAGATGGTCTACGACAGGGACCCCCAAACCTTTCTGCACCACGGACTGGTTTAATATTGACAGTCTTCTTGCGAACCGGCCGACGTTAATGACGACCAGAATATAAGTGATAAGTCAACTATAAGTCTCTTATAAGAGGCTAATACATTCAATTTCGTTTCTAAAAGGGTTTATCTAACGAATTTAATATTAAGATCCACCTGAGGGGAATAACTCAAACTAATAAATAAATACAAGGTTTCGTTTATTGACAACTGAAATGTTTTGATTTAATTCAATTCATTTTTACTGTTGGTTTGGTGCGCAAGTCAAATATATTTCTTAGTGGGGGGCGTTGTAATGTTATTGTTGTGTTTATGTGCCTTTGTTCTTTCTGTGGTAGCTGTGTAAGATTAGAATGCGTTTGATTCGTAATCGTGTTTTAGCGTGTTAAGAAAGGATAAAACGAAAGACACATGTTGATAAGAGCTATGCTTGAGCTGAACTGAGCCTTTCCGTTCCTACTTCCGGTCCGCGCTTTCTGTGGAAACGGATGGGGGGCTGCTGGGTGCTTGCTTCGGCATGTTTATTGATTTAACATATCATACATATGTATAAACATTATAGACGTGACAGGGAATGAGGAAAGATGCAGCCGACTAGTATCGTTTCCTCGCGGCCCGGTAGCACATGCTTTGCGGCCTGGCACCGGTCCGCGGTCCAGTGGTTGGGGGCACCACTGGTTTACGAGACTCACTTGCTAACCAATAGCTCGATAGCTGTCTTATTTCTCCTCTAAACACACATAACTCAGCGACGATCTAAAAATTCTCCTTTCTTTCCTCCGAAAAGAGACAAAATAATCTCTGTTATTTGACTATTTTCTATAATTAACCCGTTCCCGTCTTTATTTCTGGCGCTTGGGGAACTACATAAGTCAATATTGATGGTTTAACAAGTGGAAATAATTACTAGACCGATAAGATGAGAAGTGATAAGGTCAGACTGACTGACAGAAACACTCAATCACTTGAAAGACTGCAGCTTCCAGTGTTTTCAATTCGTGACTGAAGTGAAACGATGTTGTTTGTGATTTTGTATTAGATTGTTAAACCACAGACAAAATGTTTTACGTCATAGGAAAGTATGCTAACAGTAACAGATTTACAATTGTAATTGCATTTTTTGCAGATTAATGTAAATATAGATATAAGATTCGTTATTATTGAAGGTTTTTGAGCCCTTAACAGCAATGGTGTCTACCCATGAAGTTGAACTAATTTTCAAGCACGATTAGGCCATAATGCTACTCAAGCTGCTAACAACGTCAACAAAACATTTAGAGTGAACACTACTACAGTGCAAACTGTTCAGCGTTGGTTCAATAGGCTTAGGTCTGGAAATATTGATTTTCAAAATGATGAAGAATTATCGACAGTCGTGTCCAACGACCCACGGACAATGGATAGAGCACTTTCTGGAGACTTTACGACTTCAACGGTGACCATATCATGTCATCTCAAGGCAATAGGAATGGTTAAACAGTTGGAAAAATGAATCCCACATGAACTGAATGAAATGCTCCATGACAGTGACTGACTCCCCACACCTCGCAGCTGGGTGTGTCTAAGCTAAGAGAATTGGGACATTAAGTCTTGCAGAATCTTCCATATTTACCTAACATTTCTCCTACAGATTATCATCTTTTCAAGCATTTTGAACTTCATATCCGGAATAAAATGTTCAATAATAGGCAAGTCATAATTCGTGCTTTTACTGAATTTGTAACCACTAAAC
>VCCN01000658.1:994078-1008439 GCA_006491835.1 Architeuthis dux
TGGTGGACGAACCCGCATAAATATTACTTCGCAAAGCCAGAAACAACTTCAAATTCTTTTTTTAAAGTGTTTTTAACTGTTATTTGTAATCTTATTTTACATATTTTTATGATTTGTAAGTTTTAAAATAAATTTTATTAAATATTTTATTATTAAGTAAGTCTTTTTTGTAGGGATTCATTTCAGTAGCGCATGTATAGCGGGAAAACCCCTTGCTGTGCGGCAGTTTTAAATTCCGACTTTTTGTGTCTTCCGATTTAGAGAGTAGTTTTTATCTTAAGCATGGCGGTGTCAAAGAGCAAGAGAAGTGATATTTGGTTGTTATTTTTGGTATTGGCATTATTTTGCCAAGCTTTACTGGTCATCAGTGATAAACCTGGCGAAGATGAAGATGAAGGTATGTATGGTTCTTTGGAATTGGTTTTGATAACAAATTACAGCATGTTTCGCAGTGTTTGTTTACTAAATAAAACAACAATAACGTACATTTTCAAATAGTTCTTCGGACGATTGAACTCCTTTTTGTTGTTTGTGTTGTTAACACGACGGTTCTGTGTTTCTTCATGTGTTATATCGGACCGTGATATCGTCCAAAGAACTATTTGAATGTTAATGACCCGTCTCAAAACTATAGAAAATATCAATAACCTAATTGTCACGTAGTAGACCGTCGTGAGTGAACTTTCCATGAAGTTAATTCATTCAATTAACTCATTCCTTTCGCCGGTTGCTACTTAAAAAATACCTTTAAATGCATCTATTCACTTATGGCTTTTAAATAAGGGATCTTATTTTACAAAAATAAAATTGACTTATAACTTTTTACGATACTTTTAGATGTAATTTTTAAATACACAACTTAACTTCCGCTAACTTCAAAATCCAGATTCTTAAAAACTTAAATTCACCCGAAGAATGTGATTTTCCTGTTAATTGCATTTTAGGGAAACTAAATGTAGCCTCTTCTAATTAGGAAAGTTGTTAAAGTGATTGTTTGCATAGAGACTATTGTTAACTGATTCTTATTTATTTAATATTTCCCCTAAAAGTTCGTCTGCAATGTGTTTACAAAAAAATGAATATTTTCAGAAATACTGCCTTGAGATTTGAGAAGATTTTTCTTTTATTTAAGAATCCTATTAATTAGATTAACTTTTGCAAAGTCTTTGTACTTTATTTCATATATTAACAAAACATTTCTTGAATTAGAAAGAATGATCGTTCTTCGAAATAGTCAATCTTCATACAAGAACATTTTATATGTCAAAGTAAAAAGTAAGTATTTTGTTTGTAGATGTTATGTTAGAAAAGAACGCCGAGGGGATGAAGAACAGTTTTGTTTAACTTGTTAATCAGACACTTAAAATAACTTATTTTAAACTTAAATACTTTATTTTTTAGTAAAATGTGTCCAGATTTTGCTTGCAAAGTTTTTTTTAAAAGATCTATGTTTATTGTTTAAAGAAGTTAATTTACTGTTTAAATGTAATGTAAATATTTTTGAAGTCCCCAATTATTTGTAATGAATGAAGAATAAAATGTTTGTTTAATGTTTACAGAATTAACACGTGTTAAAAACAATAATAGAAGATAATCCCTTTTTTTGTGTGTAAATTGCATTGTGGATTTCTTCCGGTTAAATGAACATGTTTCGTTTCGTTGTAGACAAAAGTACCAAGTAAATTAGTTTTACTCGACCGAAGTTTTGTACAAATATTTTTACTTCGAGCAGATTAAACTACAAAATCTCAGGAATTAAAATTTACATTTTTTTTTTTTTTTTTTTTAAACTTGTTTGCTTCGAACCGGTAAGGATTTGAAACGATTCAAAATAGTCCATTGAACTATGATCTTAGAATAAACGACTGATAATTAGTCGAGTGGTTAAGTGCTTGTCGCTGCTAAATTAGCAGGTTGCATTTAAATCATTTACAGAACGTCCGATTACATTTGAGGGTACAAGATCAAATCTCTCTCTCTTTCTCACATTTGTTAAACTCGACGAAAAAATAGGACATCAATTACTCATTCAGTGTACCACTTATTTTAAGTTTCTCATTTCTTTATGAGATTACACAGAAGAAGAAGCCCTTGTTTTGATATGGACAGTAGTAATGCACTTTCTCAAAATCTAATCTTAAGAACTCTCAACTAGATCATTGTAAGTTACTCACTCCGTCAGTTTTTATAGTTCAAAAGATGCATTTTGAAAATATCCCGTGTCGTCAACAAAATGTCCTTAAAAGTTAATTTAAAGTAAAGATTTTTAAGCAGGGAAATGCTTCTTTGCGATGCTCACTCTAATGCTGCTGCTGCTTCAACCAACTTTGAATAATGGTCATTTCCTATTATTTTAAACTCTTTACAGTCAGCTATATAATAAACCCTACTATCAGTTACCCTTACATCAGATGACCTACTAACTTTACATGAAAGACCAATGTATTAATACTAACATACGTAGTTCTCTTCACTTCAAGCTATCTGCGTGCGCATGCGCACACACATTTTGCAACCAGCGCACAAAGGAAATAATGTGCGCACAAAAGTTTAGTTAAAATAATGTAGTAATTATTAATAATTATACTTATATTTATAAGTATAATCATAGGCGTACGAGCCAGGGGGAAACTGACCCCCAAAATTCGGGCAAATCAAGCCCTCTGCCACCCGTATCCAAATGCCTATGAGTATAATAATACTTAACCATTCCCAGCAATTTTAATAATTATAATAGTTTCTGAATTGATGGGTGTTTATTAATTTATTTCAACATTGCATCACATAAAAATGAGAAATATTCATTGATGTTTTATTTAATGGAACAACAAACTGAACAAAGTAGTTCAAAGTACAGAATAAAATTTATAAACTAAATACATTACGTCGAAGAATGCCATGATACTTGTATTATATTAAAACATAACAATACAGTTTTATTAGTCATCAGAGATATGATGGCTAAATTATCTTGAAACAATTTCAAGTTTACATTTGCACAAGCATTCAGTGCGCACACATTTGTGACAGGAAGAAAATTTCCAAAACACGAGATTTTTGTGCACACTGACTACTAAAAATTAGAGGAACATTGGTAGCATAGTACCTGTAAAAAATGACCGTATTATTTATGTATGGATTGGCACTTGGGTCATATCTGTGTTCTGCCTAGGATCAATGTAGAATCTGTGCGCTCATTGAAAAGTGTTACACACACTAAAAAATAATATATTATATTTAGATGCACATTGCATTTTACATACGTGGATTTTCTAGGCTTAAATTAGCCTGGTACAATAATAAAGGAATCTAGTGAAGAATTAATTCCTGGGCAATAGTGCACACTACAAGAAGTGCCTAACAATACACATGCACACACATTTATATAAAAGTTGCTTCATTTCAGCACAGACAGCAACAGGTGACGTTTTACACCCATCAGCTAAAAGGTTAAATTGAATAATTTATTGATTCTGTTGTTGAATCTAGGGTATTGAAAATCTCAACTGATACTATTTGTATTACCTGTTTTTACTCTCTGAAAATGTCCACAGAAATCTCAGAGCTTTCTTTTTTTCTTTGTCTACTTAGTAACAGAAATTCTGATAACAGATTAAGTTGTTTGTTTTATTTATTTGTGCATTTCTCAAATGAGAAATGTCAAGCTCCAGCCTAATACTGAGAAAGCTGCTTATTGTGATCACTTTGGGACAGGGTCTTTTAGATAACAATAACTGGCTGATAACATTAAGCAAAGGATATAAAAATTGTAACAATTTACATTCATTCACATTGTTATTAAATTGTTATAAACAACTTTACATTATAAAAAAGTAATATGAAATTTATTTTTAATTAATTTTAAATAAAGTGTTTGGGACTGATTTTGATAATAACAACTGTTTTATCACATTATCTGTGATTATAATAAACGGCTTCCTCTGTATTTGATGTTCAGGGGAGCACTAGTAGCTTTTGATATAAATGAATGAGTTGATTACATATGAAAGAAGAAAAATTATCAAAAAATATAAGCACAATTTTATGAAGATACTAGTTCAGGGGTGGTGAACCTGTGGCTACGGTGGCACGCAGGAGGTATAATTTTTTGTTAGTAATTTTATTGGAAAAAGAATCCTCAATCTTCAATTTATCAGCTGTCACCTCAGTTATTGATTGTCTAAACAGACTTCTTTAAAAATGGTTTCAAGCATTTTGTTCTCTTTCTCCCTGAAATATTTTGTAAAATACAAATATAATAAAAATGAGAATCTACTGCTCAACAATTCTCATGGGTATGTGCGGGGATCTTTTTTTTAGAAGATTATCTGCAACGTGCTTTCAAAAAGGTTTGCCACCCCTGTACTAGTCTGAAGATACTGTCTATAATTTTGAGAAGTCATTATCATTCCACGAGTTGTTCAGACTATTGAACCCGATTTGTTGCTTTTGTTGTTACTATAAATAGATTGTCCAAAATGTTGTGCTAACAACAAGAATGATTACCGACTAAAACTTTGTACTTTCATTATTCAGTGAATTATTGGGACTAGTATCCCCATCTTTGTTGTTTTTATAAAATTTTACTGGAATGATAAAAATTTCATGAAGGCAGCCTCCACTTTTCAAGAGTTTGCTTTATACCACTTTTTTCGCTTTTATGAAAAAAGGTGAAAAGCAAAAATAGCATTTGTTTTGCAGCGACCCGTTATAGAGGCAGCACACACCCTCTTCCGCTCTCTGTTACACTCCAGTCTCCTCTTCCACCCACCACCTCAGCCTAACATATTATCACCATTTTGGGGGGGTCTGGGAACGCTCAAAATATTTTCCCATATAAATTAATGGTAGTTGCTTCTTCACTTTATGCCATTTCGGCTTACAAAGGGTTTTTTTTATATTGAATGCTCTTTCAGATAGCGAGGAAACCTGTAAATGTTTTTTATACCAACAAGATTAACCAAAAGAAATATATAAAAAAAATGTTATAAACTTTTATTTTGTAGAACCTGAGATTACAGAGGAAGAGGATGTCTTGGTACTCACAGACACAAACTTTGATGATGCCATATATTCCAGAGATACCATCTTGGTCGAATTCTATGCACCATGGTATGTTACTTGTAACTTGTCATTATCAATGTTGGTATAATATTGGTACAGTTCCTAGATTTAGATGACTGTGTTGCTAAAAGCAAACTTTAGTAAACAGCAGTAGTCGGTTCAATAAACTCTTCAAATTTGAATTTCTCATTTGCATTAAATTATTGTACTATTAAAATAAAAAAAATTTAAAAAACAAAAGTATCAATCCTCCTTAAATATCATACAGTTTTTTAATTTTCAAATAGTTCTTTGGATGATTGAACTCCTACTTGTTGTTTGTGTTGTTAACACAATGTTTCAGCCGATCCATTCTTTGTCCTTCTTCAGGTGTAATATCCAAATGTGATGGTAAATAGAAGTTTGTTTTTTTTTTAAATTTCAAAGGAGTTAACCCTTATAACATAGGATTCGGTTGTTTCTTTGTCATTGTTGGGTTTGGGCCTGTTGAGCAACAAGCCACATCGGGTTGAACTCTGCACTTGTCCGACTAATGTATTCAGTTGACATGTTGAAATTAAAAATCTTCCGTTTACCCCATCACGTCCGGATATTACACCTGAAGAAGGCCAAGAATGGATCTGCCAAAATGTTGTGTTAACAACACAAACAAGGAGTTCAATTGTCCGAAGAACTATTTGAATGTTAATGACCATTCTCAAAACTTTAGAAAAGGTTTTTAATTATTTTATGCCTCAATTTTATATTTGTATTCTTCATACCTAACGCTGAATATTCTTGCTCTTCCCACAAACTTTTTTACTACCCAAATGCCTATTAATGATTCTTTTGGTATGGGTAAAAAAATCCATGGTATTCAACCCTTCTCCATAGATCAAAGATTATACAGTGAAAATTTCAGATCAAAATTCATCTAATAACTGTGATGGGGTAAACAGAATTCTTTTTAAATTTCAAAGCAGGTAACCCTTATAACGTAGGATTTGGTTGTTTCTTTGTCCTTGTTGGGTTTAGGCCTGTTGAGCAACGGGCCACATTGGGTTGAACTCTGCACTTGTCCGACTAGTGTATTCAGTTGACATGTTGAAATTAAAAATCTTCTGTTAACCCCATTATATCTGGATATTACACATTTCATTTGTATTCTTCCTACCTAACATTGAATATCCTTGCTCTTCCCACAAAATGATGTCCGTTATTGTAACATTATCATCCTCTTTGAGGTTGGCGACAAACATTCAATGACAGTTGGTTGGTTTCGTCACTCCTTGTTGTGGACGGTGCCAGAGCACACAATGTGTCCAGACTTCGGGAAGACAGAGGTTGGTCTCTGGAAAAAAATGGTCTGGAACATAACGAAGGATCGAGACGGAGACAATTTTTCTTGTAAAAGAATATACTCTGTTTATTCGTAATTCTACAGCAATTTTGTCAAACCCAAATATTCCCACAAAATTGAGGGAGTGAAATGTCGGTGTCTAGACAGGCTTCGGAGGTGACCACTCAATCCATATCTGTAGAACACTGTTTTGTCTTCGCTCTGTCAGTCTTATTTATAGTGTGCTTGTTTATAGTTTCTAAAGGTTAAATTAATTCATCTTGTTTATTCTGTATCTTTTGAATTTTGGCTATTTTGAATTCACCCGTGCTCGTTTATTAAACAGATTTCTATGTTTAGGTATTTTCTCCTGGGTTACCCTTTGATGTTACCAAAAGTACCACTGTTGTTTACCAAAAATGTCAAGTCTAATGTTTTAGTTAGTGTCAATCTGTATATTTTGAACTTCCAATATTTTCTTTTCGTTTATCTATCTATCTATCTATTTTCATTTATGCACCCCTTCACTATGGTACATTATTTTACTACCCAAATGCCTATTAATGATTCTTTTGTGATGGGTAAAACAATCCATGGTATTCAATGCTCAACACCAAATTTTTAATATGATTGGAATACACTTACTCCAAACAACTTTGTTGTTTCTTCTATAACCAGGGAATTTTAAAATGTGTTAAAGTAGAGATTCATTTACCTCCCCAAGAGGGCAAAATGTGACACACGGCTGAGCTTAATATGGGGACCCTCGCGTGTTCAGGTAGGGACAAAAATTGTCCGTTTCCCTCTGCCTAGCCTTTTGGTATGCAGCAGGCATTAAGGAATGTACTGACCCTAATAATAGTCTAATGATGAAAAAAAGCATTTATTTTACTCAACAAATATATATTTTTCAGCATAGTCCTTATCAATGCACTTTATTCAGTGAAAATTTCAGATCAAAATTCAACTAATAACTGTGTCTGGCTACAGACTTATTGATCCACTCGTATATGTAGGCAAGGTTTCAGCTTTTCTTATCATTACCCACTGACTTTACTGCTACTCCACAACTGCCCAGCTTAGCTTTAGTCATTTTTCTGCTCTAACAAACAAAATATTTCTGGCAATGGGGAGAAACGGATTTAGCACCAAATGTTTTATTTTTTAAATTTTTTACCTAAAATTAGTTCAAGTTATGGCACTCAATCTATATATTGTGCATTGAAAATAAAGAAAGAGGGTATTATCAATCGTCAGGATTTGTTGGATAAATGACGACGTCTCGTTCCGGGTCTGCGTGTTGACGGGAGCTGAAATTTTTGTGGAGGGAAATAAATTTGAAGGAAAGGCTTGCCCACGTGGCGGGAGAGAAAGATGACAAAATTCAGGATCTTCATTTTAAAATCCGGGTTATCTTTATTCCCGTCCGGGCCGTTTCGCAGATCAACTTTGATGCATCGAATTTTGTTTCAGTTACTATTCTACATGAGTGGTCACTTTGCTGAATTACTACTAGCTATGGTAGTAATTAAAAAATCAGGGCTTCTTCCTCCTCTTATTTCCCCTCACTCCTTCCTTCACCCGTCTGGGTGATAGAGGGAATGTCTTCACTGTTGACCTGTCGCCTGTTGGTCAGATTCTGACTACTACTGATTTGAAAATAACAGCCCTTTAAAAAGCCACTACAATAATCTGATATGGGCCCCTGGTCACATACGCCATGGTAATCTGATATGGGTCTTTGGTCACATATGCCCACGAACACAGAGTGCATTTCATTATGGATTAATATAAGCATTACTGACAGAATATGGCTATGTATAAAGTAGATGCATTACTATTGATTTTACTATTGAAATGCATGGAAAATCAGCAAGAAAAATTGTTAGTGGTCAGGAATTAATGCATGCATTACCGACAAAATAAGGCTATTATTATGTATAATTACTAAATTACATAACAGCTGCATGGACTTTCTGCAGGTCCCATTAATTATTAATTCATTAATGTTAACTAATGAATTTCAAATGTTGTATATCGACTGTCAACTAGTCCTGTGGTTGTCTATCACTGTATTTAGAGATTGGTTAATGGTTGAATTTTGAATTGCTTATCATTCTTGTCACTAAGAAAACTGAATTTATTAGTTTCTGTACACAGAAGGCTTATAAAAATAATCCTTTTTAAATCTTTATTTTGAGACTTGGATATCTGAGGAAAAAAAGGATTCTGAGATCGTTTACCCTTTCACTTAATATAAAGTAACTAGCATTCCAAGAGAAATTATGAATTACCGCCAACCATATGTGCTTCTTTTTACCTCATAAATTAAGAAGTGATGGTGGTAAAATTAAGATGGGGAATTTTCAAAAAACAAAACATTTTCTCTACTCACTGAGGGAAGTGTGTGTACAAAATTTCAAGTTTTTACTATGAATGGTTAGGTCTGGGCAAAGTCCGGATAGATAGATACATATAAATGTCAGAACACATGAATAACCCAAACCCAGCAACAGTGATTAAACCGGTCTGTTGTGGGTAGTGGTGATTAATTATTTGCAGGAGAAACTGCTGTAATTCCATTTAATGTCATTGAGAGTCTAAATAAGTTTTGTAATACAAATGTCCACCACTTTTCAAAAGTTTGCTTTTCACCACTTTTTCACTTTCTATCCTACACTCTAGTCTCCTGTCTCTCCCACCACCCCAACGTCCGATGACTCAGCCTAACATACCTTAATTACTGGGTCTGGGAACAACTGCCCCCCCCCCAAAAAAAAATTGGGGCAAAAAATGGGGAAAATTTGGACAATACTTCTAAGTTGCACGTTGTGTGATTTGTACTAAAATGTATCGTCAATTGATAAAAAGTACTTGTTTTGAATCTGAGTAAAATCAAGCCCCTGCCCCCCTTAACCAAAGAGTTCCCATATGCCTGTGGCTGTTAATACATTCTTGCTCCTGTGTTTTTGTACTCAGAAATTTTCATCTTGTCTGAATGATCCATCAAGTACAATAGGCTCTAGTAATTTTATATCTAAAAAAGCAAAGAAATTTAAAATATTCCTCAATATATGAAGTTGCCTACCTTATGTGACCAACAGTAGCTACTATCAACATCCATCATCAGGACACTTTTGAGTCAGATTCACAAGAATTACTTACCTTGGCACTGAGCATCAGTTTTCTAAACTGTATCTCCTCATTACACTTGGAGAGCTGCGTCGGAACATTCCTTTCTGTCTGGAGTTCTACTAAGATACTACGGTGCCGCAGACATTTAATTTTTTTTGGAGAGCTCATTATGATGGAAAACAAAATTGTGTCAAATTCTCTTTGAGGTCTGTCTGGAAAGTATCCAGCCATTTTAAATATCTCTAGAACCATTTACACAGCCTAAATGTAACTTGGCAACCAACCGTACAGCGTTTTATGGGGGCAAAACATTGCATCACCATGTCTGTCAGCCCCTCTACAGTCCAGATTTGTCTCCTTGCAACTTCTGGCTTTTCCAAAAAAGATTTCAGACAAGACTAAGGAGAATGTGACAAGGCAGCTGATGGTGATCCTGAAATAGGAATTTGCAGATTGTTTTAAAAAGTGGACACTGAATAAGTGTGTGGGGTCTCAAGGAGAGTACTTTGAAGGAGACTAAGGCCCCATTGCCCCTAGGTAGGCTATTTTTCTTCATTAATATTAAATGGCTGGATACTTTCCAGACTGACCTCATATATCATTGAGTGATGTAGATATTGAATGTCAATTCTAGAAAAATGTAGAGGTTTAAATCCTTATCTGTGCTGTCTTTCCTCCTATCAGAATGGAATCTGATATTTACTAGAGGATTGGATTTCTAGACTGGAGTAAATTTCATTTCTCCTCCGTCATGAAAACATCTCTTCAACAAACTCTTTCTGGTCTACCAGGAAATAAACATCCCTACTGATCTTGATAATTCTCTTTTAGAAGTTATATCAAGTTTCTTTAAACGGGCATAATTCATTACTTCTCTCTCTCTCTCTCTCTTTCTCTTTCTCTTTCTCTTTCTCTTTCTCTTTCTCTCTCTTTCTCTCTCTCTCTTTCTCTCTCTCTCTCTCTCTCTCTCTCTCTCTCTCTCTCCCCCCCCCACAGTTGTATGTAGATATGCATTTTTGTTTTAAATCTATAGTCCCATAAAGAAATGAAAGTATAATGGATGTGTGATATTAGTTAAAATATTTTATATCGTTCTTATCAATCTGAATACTTCAGCTGTCCACATTTTCTCTCCTCTCCAACAACTTGATACAATCTCTGACCGTTTGAAAGGTGGCTTTTGTTCTGATTATTACGTTCACTCACACACATGCATCACATTACATGCACTCACTCACGCACATCACATGCACGCACATTACATGCACCCGTGCACGCACATCACATGCACGCACATCACATACACTCGTGCACGCACATCACATGCACTCGTGCACATTACATTCACTCACTCACACACACACATGCACACACACACACACACACACAAATATTAAATTATTCATTTAATTAAGACAAGAAATAACAAATGCTTAAACTAAGGAGAAATTGACATTTATGCCATTTTGTTGACGTCAATTCATTAAGTTTTCCACTGAAGACATTGTTCTACTCCTCTGTCCAATTGTAGTAACTAGCTTCACCAACTTGGCACTTAAAAATGGAATCTTGTCTTCTTATACATCAGTCCTCTACTGTAGCTCTCCCTAAATCTCAAAATGATGGAAAATAATAAATATTTTTTCTATGAATTTTATTCATTTTCCAGGTGTGGTCACTGTAAAACGCTTGCTCCTGAAAATGCAAAGGCAAAATTTCAAGTTTCTACTGTGAACAGTTTAAGACACAGAAAAGGAATTTATATATCTTTATACTATGGTAGTATGGTTTATACCATAGAAGCAGGATTTGTATTTGGCTTTGTCAGATTTCTCTGTTGAAATAAACTTGTGGAGATTAATAGTTGTGGGTTACTACATATGCATTTTCTTTATGTGCTGTTTGAGTTTAAATTCAAAAAGGTAATTTATTACTCGTCTGTAATACAGAATTAAGCATGATTTTCACATATAAAAAAGGAGTATAACATGGTTGTTTACGAAAGACATGAAATGTTCATTCTCTGCTGTAGCTTTCCCTGAATCTCAAAATGATGGAAAATAATAAATATTTTTTGTATTAATTTTATTCTTTTTCCAGGTGTGGTCACTGTAAAACTCTTGCTCCTGAATATGCAAAGGCAGCCAAGAAACTAAAAGCTACAACCCCTGCTGTTTCTTTAGGAAAGGTAGATGCCACTGTACACCAGGACCTTGGCCAGAGGTAGATCACTGTCTTTCTTGATAACTTATTTTGGTCAGTTAGTCTCTGCAAAACATGACTGTCACTTGGCGATAAAAAGCAAATTTAAGATGAAAGTTATGGTTGATGGTGATAAAAATAAACCCGGATAATATTGCTACTACCACAACTAGAATACATACCTGCCAAGTCTCACGCATTTTGATACATTCTCACGCTCATGAAAATTAAAGGAAGGAAAACCTTTTTAAAAGGAAACTATAAAATTTAAGATGAAAGAAAAAACTAGTCAAAAATTGAATTTACTTCCTTGAAAACTAATAAAAACATTCCAAGGGAAATTATGAATCACTGCCACCCATATATGCTGTGTTGGGGGTGATCACTAAAAAAGGTCTGAATTTTCAAAAAACAAGCAGGCACAAACTAGTGACCAATTTAGCATAAACTTACATTGCATATTGAACCCCCCTCTAAGAACCTATTTAGGAGGGGGCAATTTTCAAAAAACAAAAAAACATTTTCCCTACTCAAAATTTCAAGTTTCTACTATGAACGGTTAGGGCTGGATAAAGTCTGGATACATAGATACATATAAATGTCAGAACACCTGAATAACCTAAACCCAGCAACAGTGATTAAACCGGTCTGTGGTGATTAATTATTTGCAGCAAAAATAGCATTTAGCATTTGTTTACAGTAAGCATAAATTTACATTGCATACTGAAGGGAAAATGTTTTTTTTGAACAATAGGTTTTTAGAGGGGGGCTCTAAAAACCTATTGTTCAAAAAAAACATTTTCCCTACTCATTGAGGTGTGTGTGTGCGCCCATGCGCATGTGCAAAATTTCAAGTTTCTACTATGAACAGTTAGGGCTGGGCAAATTCTGGACACAGATACATAAAATGGTTGTTTATGAAATACGTAAAATGTTCATTTGTAAAGATTAAATGTTTATTTCAGAAAGATATGTGATTTAAGCACACAAAAGGAATATGTTTGTTGAGAATGAGAATAAAGACTTACTTTGAATTGTTTGTTACCATCATCGGGAAACAAATATTGAATTACTTTGAAAATAAAATTGTAATGAAAACGGAAAACTTGTTACCTGTTCTGAGGTTTTATTGGTCTAACAAAAATACATGCATGTTTATTTCTGGCTCTCTTCTTCTGAAGGGGTATTTATAGAAGTTAAAGAGAGATAATTTACGAATTTCACTTAGAGGTATTAGTCCATTATCATACAAGGGGTTTTAGATTAGCACACTAATTATAATTCATTTGTTTTCTATCCAGATATGAAGTAAATGGATACCCAACATTAATGTTTTTCAAAAAGGGAAAAATGTATCCATATGACGGCCCCAGAGATGAGGCAGGTAAGCATATTTTTAATATATAAAATATATATACTAAACACACAATTTGTTGCTTACCACTCTGCATTCTTTTTCAAGGGTGCCAAGATTTTGCACACTTTGTAACTTTGAAAGTCTGTAACTTTTATGTCTGTTCATGTATAACTGAAATTGACATAACACAGCTGCTAAATTCAGACACTGTCATATGGTGATTGGAGTCGCCTGCAGTGGCAGGACAAACTTTTTGCTTGTCAAACGAAGTCTCCTACAGAGTGCTAATATTAATGTACTGAAAATGCTGAATGATTGAAATGTGCTTAATTACACTTCATGTTTGTCTGTACTGAAAATGCTGAATTATTGAAATGTGTTTCATTATATTTCATTTTTGTCTGTCTTTTTTGGTGAATGTTTCACTGTGAAACATACTTTTTACAATTGTCACCTCCTCACCCTATAACTTTAGGCAGTTCCAGGTGGTTAAATCCTGTAAATCCTTTTTCTTCTTTATTAAAATATTTGATTGCAAAGGTAAACTAGTATTTCGATGCATCCTCTGAGCTACTAAAATTTGCAATTGCAATTTTTTTACAAGGTAGTTCCACCTGTAAGATTGCCTAGAAATACCTCCTGGGTGAATGGCCAACACTTACTGTATTTGACAGCATATAAAACACCTTTTTGTCCAAAAGAAATGTCTCAAAAGATAAACATAACCTTTGTTGTCCAGCTCCACATTGTCCAGAACTTGAAGAGGAATTTTAAAAACTGGGTGATAAATGAGAGGAATTCAGAAGAATGCATTTTTTCTAAGTTTTGCTGAAATGATTGGAAGGAGGTGTCTTATATGCCATCAGATAGAGTAATTCAAGCCAATCTTTTGGTAAGGATAATAACTTTGGTTGTAAGTCCAGAAAGGATAACAATGTTGCTCTGTTGTAAAATGCCCAGTCAAGCAAGTTGGAGCTAAACCCTTAAAATTGTCTTGATTTGATCTGTTTTACAGGAATTGTTTCTTACATGACCGAAAGAGGCCAGGACAACTGGCAGCCACCCCCAGAAGCTGTGGTTACACTTACAAGAGAAAACTTTGATGAGTTTATCAACGAGCATGAACTTTCTCTGGTAGAGTTTTATGCACCATGGTAAGCATTTTTTCTCTTAACTTCATTTCTTCTCTATTTTCAGAATTTGACAGCCTCAAATGAACCAGAATAAATAGTGAAAAAACATACAGCTTAAATAAATACAGCGAAATTCACGCTTTAAAATGGTA
>VCCN01000660.1:21599-47144 GCA_006491835.1 Architeuthis dux
TAGGAACCAAAAGTAAGATGTATTTTATACTTTATCTATTTCTCTATCAATCTATAATTTATTTATTATTTGCAGGAAAAGACATGTAAAGATCTTCTTACACACAATGTTACAGTCGAAGAGTTGGGAGGTGATGTACCTTCTGTACCTGTTTCGGCTTTACAGGTAAGAAGTAGAGAATGCTTGTTTTTTTTAATATTATTTAATGTTTAATATGTAATATATTAATATCAACCGTAAAATTTCTACAGGACTTGCTTGATCATAGGATCAAGCAAGACTTGTAGAAATTTTGTGGCTGAAATTTTATATTTGTGTAATTTTGTTGAAGTGTTCATTATCTGCAGAATATATAATACATTTATGTGCCTAGAATAATTGGCCATTTTTGGTCCAACAACAAATTTTGATTTAAAGCAACAATAAGATGAAGAAAAGACGAGCCAAAATTAATTAATGAAAATATTTCATCTCAGCTTTAACATTTTATTTTAGTATGAAAAGTATACAATTTATATATACAAGTACACATCAGAACAAACATATTTACACAATGTCTAGGGCCTTAAACCTTTTGTGGTTGTGTAATTCATAAAATTATTTACATTTGTTTGGGTCAAGTTTACATCAAGCACCCTAAAAATTGCTGAATTGAAAAGGGACACATTTTGCCTCGACATCGAAAATGTTTGAAGTTACTTACATTTGATAAAAAATAGGGTTTTTTTTTTAAAACTAACAAATTTTTGAGGTTACTAAAACTTCGAAAATTTCCAAAGAATTTTTTGATATTCAATCTACTTCTATTTGCTTCTACCATATATGTGTGGCATCTCAGTACCTTTGTACCTCCTTCTAGTAAAAAATACATCAGGGTTTACTACTTCTAAACCATGCATAATCTTAAACATTTCTATTAAGTCTCCCTGATCCCTCCTATTTTCAAATAACACTTTTAGCCTATCCTCATAACTCATACTTTTTAATTCCGGTACTTAGTTGCTAGTCTCAGGACTTTTTCTAAAAGATTTTTTATCTTTCTCCAAGTACGGTGCACAGTACTCAAGGTATAGACAGATATAAATCTTATATAGTATAAGGAACAAGTCCTTGTCTATATATGAAAAAGGAAAATAAAGAATTCAAATAACTTGAGAAAGCTGAAATAGTTCTTTTTTTTTGTATTCTGTAGGGAACAAATCTTCTTGAACTGTGTGAGAATATCGCTGCTGTGGCTGAAGTAATGGAACTAAAAGGAGATCCAACTGGTTTGGTTGAAGGAAGAATTATTGAGTCACGGACGGATCCTTACCGTGGGTTTGTAATCTTCATTCATTATTTTTGTTCAGTTTTAAATGTTAAAGTTTCAATTCTGTAATTTCAACCATGTACTAATACAATTCTTTTTTTTTTTCAAAGTAAATTAGCGACTGTGATTGTACAAAGAGGAACTTTAAAAAAGGGTGACCTACTTATAGCAGGAACAGCTTGGGTGAAGGTTTGTTGATTTTAATCTATTTTACTTTAGTGATTAAACAAAAGAAAAAGAAACTCTATTACATATGATATAATGGTGTTGGCTGTAAGTAGCAGTAGTAGTAGCCATTAGTGGTTGTAGTAGCAGTAATTCTCACTGTGAAACGAGGAGTGAAAAATGTAGCAGTAGCACGTGGTCAAAAATTAAGAAGGATGAGCCGCCATGTTTGATTTTGGCGGGCAAATACAAACAAAGACACTATTAATATCAAGAGAAAGAGAACAAATGCATCAGATAGAAATAAATGTTACATTTAATAAAAAACATGAAAAGCGGTACATATATGCATGTTAATAAAGGAAAGATTGTACGATTAATAGAGATATGCTAGCTTGTAAGCAATCATGTTTGGTTCCTTAGACGTAGAGAGATACTGAGAAGATAACAGGAGAGATTGGTCTTTAATGTATACCAATGTAAGTACTGGGTTATCATATAAGTTCAGTAAGAAGAGAAATACTCTCTTGGCTCAAGGGGCAAGGAAAACTGTAAAATTGCCACAAAATGTTGGTGTGCTGCCGAGAGAGAAAGGCGTGTCTAGTAGGAAAGACGTAGATATGAATGCGTATAGACGTATCTGTATAGACACGGTTTTTAACGTGTCTAGGATGGCATGGGCTAGTAAGCCCTGAGGCAAGGTTACACAGAATTTTTTATAATAGTGCTGACATCACGGAAAAAGGGGAAACTATATTTACTTTTGTATTTCATGTGGTACAGGCTGGTTTTACTGTGGTGATAAAACCAGCCCGATGCTCGTTTTTTGGATTTACTACTATTTTTATCAAAGTGGCCACTACACTTGTTTACACTTAATGTAGTAGACAAAATAGTCTTAAGTTGTCTGAATTTCTTATGTCATTATTTGATCACTAGAGCAAACATAACAAAACCAGTAATAAAGAAGTAGTTTCCGACCAGATTTGATATTGCATCCCCCACTTCAGGAATCTGTCTTTCATAGATGTTGCCTTAACTACTTCGGCCACAGAAGCCTGATGATTAAGCAAGGCACAAATTTGACATTCACTTATTCCCTCTTTTCTGATTCATCTAAAAACATCAAATTTGTATCAAAGATTATTGTATCGAATCAAAGATAATTTCGATGAAATTTGTATTCAGTTTCAAAATATTAGAAACTGTCAACGAAAACTGTCCACCAGTCAACATAGGTTTCTTCAGTTTTTAAGTGGTTCTGCCTGGCTGGCTATCTATGTATATGTCATCTAGGTATGTACATGTTTAAATTTCCAGCACTCTAGCTTCAGGCTAGAGTGCTGGAAATTTAAACATGTACGTTTGAAAATTCAGACTTTTTGGTGATCACTGCCAAATAACCAGACCTGTTCATCCCTTTTTTCCAATTTTTTAATTGATCATGTCCAACACAGCATGCTGCCAAAAGACATTGGTCATGTGACAGTTTCTATTGAGTAACTAACCAGATTTGTATATGCTTTTTAGGTTCGTGCAATGTTTGATGACAAGGGCTTACCTGTGCAAAAAGCTCTTCCTAGCACACCTGTGGAGGTAATTGGCTGGAAGGATCTGCCGTCAGCAGGTGAAGAAATGCTGCAGGTGAAAACTGAGGTAAGAATATTTTTTCAAAACTAGCAAGATTAACTGGTATTGCTAGGGAAAAATGACCTTTTTAAATGTGTTCTGTATTGTATACTGTATTTACAAGGTTTTAAGACACAGCTTTTGCAAGGGCATTCTTTTAGACAGCAGCTTACAAGCTGTACACCTTGAGTCTTTGTTGATGACCACCTATCCATAATACCAGGGCATCGGATGCAGTGTGATTATTAGATATTAATTTTTTAAGAGAACATGTCTTATACGCTGACAAATACGGTGATTGAATGCTTGAGAGAAAAAAAGAAATGTTTTTTTACAAGTGATTAATGTGTTTATGTTATATAGTAAATTTTGAATTAAATATTAGTAAAAAATTATTTGAAATTTATATTTGAGCCCACATTTTACCACATCATTTGACCTCATCATTTGATTCAGATTTGACCTCATCATTTGGGCTCAGATTTGACCTCATCATTTGAGTTCACATTTGGGCTCATCATTTGAGTTCAGATTTGACCTCATCATTTGAGTTCAGATTTGACCTCATCATTTGAGCTCACATTTGACCTCATCATTTGAGCTCAGATTTGACCCTTATCATTTGAGCTCAGATTTGACCCTTATCATTTGAGCTCATCATTCCACGTCATCCTTTGTACTCACCTTATTTGCTAAATCTTGAGGCCTAGTTAATAATCTGTGATAAGACAATTTGCCATCTTGATATAATTGTTTTGATGATAAAATATAAATGTAAGTATGAAACTGGGCTGTGTCAAGGTTGACAATGGGTGTAAAAGCTTTTTACTGTTACCCTTGCCTGGCCAGGTAAGGTAGTTATGGGAGAGTGGTTTGCTCAAGTGCTGTCTCATCCATTCTCTTTAGCAATCATCATGGCATGCCAGTGATAAGATGTTTTGTCAGGATATCTATCGTTCAGATTGAGTGCAGGGATGTAGATTCATTCGTTTCCCCAGAGCATTTGTGCTAAGTGAATGTAAGCCGTCCCAGCCCGGGATTCAAACTCTGTTTGCTAATTACTATTAGGTGCATTCCTTTAGGCTTTATGAAATCCAGGCTCTACTTGCTGATCATGGTGATTATCTTTTTGACAAATAAATTTAATGTTTGCTACATTTGATCAGGTTTTCATTCTGTCTCCAAAAATGTGAAATTACTTTTTGAACAATCTGACTGATTTGTTGTTGTTGTTAATGTTTTTGAATCCACAGCAAAGACTGAAGGAAGCTCTTAACTGGCGGAAGTATCAAGAAACCGAGGTTAAGATGAACGCAGACAGTGCAATAATTGACCAGAAGCGCCAGGAACAACGGGTAGTTTATGAAACTGAATTACAAAAGCGTCGAGACGCTGGCCGTAAAAGAGCCTACAGGAAAATGAAGACCAAAGAGGCCATTGAGTTGCATGAAGGACCACAGTTGTCAATTGTTTTAAAAGGTAGATAACAGAAATTTCTTGAATGTTTCTGACCATTCTAAACATTTATTTTAAAATAATTGATGGTGTTGCAATGAAAATGAATTCCCAGCGGCAATTATTATTTTTTTTAATACAGTTCAAGGTGTAACATAACATTGAGATAAATGTGCACCAACATGTGGTCAAAACATTACTGACATTCCTATTATACCACGTTAGGGTTGGGGTTAGGATTAGGAGGGCTCTGGGTTGAGTTAGGTAATTCGGAACCATGGTCATTGAAGTATGAGATGTGAACATAAAGCAATACTAGTAGCTCTGTAAGAGGGACCACACTTCTTTTTAGTGATCAGACTACTTGTACCCTTTTTTAAGTAGTTTTTTATAATATGGTACTGAACTTATGGGACTTATTTTGTATAATGAAAAGTTTCAAATTTATATGTTTTTCCTTTCAATCACCACTACCAAAGGTTTAGGTTATTCATGTGTTCACACACGTGTATGTATCGCCCAGCCCTAACTGTTCACAGTAGAAACTTGCAATTCTGCACACACACTCCCCTCTATAAGTAGGGAAAATGTTTTTTTTGTTTTTTTGAACAGAAGTATCAAGAAACCAAGGTTAAGATGAACGCAGGTAGGGTTTTAGAGGGGGGTTCAATTTTATCTTTGTGGATGGATTTCTCCCAGCCCTAACCGTTTATAGTAGAAACTTGAAATTGTGTACACACACTCCCCTCAATGAGTAGGGATAATGCTTTTTTTGTTTTTTGAAAATTCCCCTCCAAAATAGGGTTTTAGTGGGGGATTCAATTTTCAATGACAGCTTATGCTAAATTAGTCACTAATTTGTGCCCGCTTGTTCTTTGAAAATTCAGACATTTTTTAGTGATCACCCCCAACACAGCATATATGGGTGGCAGTGATTCATAATTTCCCTTGGAATGCTAGTTCTTTTTTTTTTTTTTAATAACCTTTGTATTTTGTTTGAAGCATTGATAGCATCCTTGCATGTATTTTAAGATTTGTCCATAATATCTATTTTCCAGGCGATGTTGATGGTTCACTGGAGGCCATTATGGATACTCTAGACACATATAAATCGGAGAAATGCCGTTTGGATATTTTACATTTTGGGGTTGGCAACATCACGGCCAATGATATTGAGATTGCCTCAGCTTTTGAAGGTTTGTCATACATTTCAGAGATTAAAAAAAAAACTTTTTAATTTCAACTCTTAAATTCATATAAAATAAATTTGAATATCATAAAGGGAAATAACTACTAAAATCTTTTTCTATTCTATTCACAGAAGAGTTCCATCATTCTTTATTCTATTCACAGAAGAGTTCCACTGTCAATTGGAGCGGTATCAAGCAGTTCATGAAATTAAGAGTTAATTTCACTTTTTAAGAAGACTAGCTAACGGTTTGCCTTCTGAAGCCATTAAGCTCGATGTCAAGTCACTTCCTATTTACAGAATTTATATTATAATTATTTGCAAATAATAGACAAAAATTGGTTCATTATAATATAGATAGATTATCGGGTGAATGCAAATGTGGACCCAACACTATTATCATTAAGTTGTAAATTAGACTGGAAAATGCTTTATTCTCCAAGTTAGAGCATTTTAATGATATTGTGCAAACAAAAATCTCGCTATGATGTGCTGTTTTTGCTGTGTTACAGAAACAAACAAACAGAAATCAGATCATTATAATATAGATTGACACTTTGTCTTCCTGGATCATTTGCTTTGTTATCCAAGAGGAACAAACGGCTGAAAAGACAAGAAAAAACATAACCAAAGAAATTTTGAAATCATGAAACAGTAAACTAATACAAGTGATGTGGAACATATAGTAAAGGTTTTAGTTTGTTGAACATATTATACATTTATAATGCATTTCAATAGCAAAATAATTTACCTCTGTCAACGAAGTTGTAAAGAGGTATATGTTTTTGGTCGCGTCTGCTTGTTGGTTGGTTCATATATTTTCCTGTCCGCAAGATATCTCCAGAAGTTCTCAAGGAAATTCATTCAAATCTTCTGGAAGGGTGGACAATAGGCAACCTGGTTCAATTTTGGAGCGGATCCATGCACAATTACCTCCCCTACGTCGCAGTTATATGTCCAGGGCTTTTCGTTACATTGATTTCTTTTTCAGCTTCTTCATATATGAATCAAATAATATATGCAACAGTCGAAATTTAAACAGTTAGGGTACCCCGTCTCTAATATATCCACTAAGTGATTTCAATAATGTTTATGGTTACTGACAGTGGCGTTGACAGAGGTATGCTCTCTCTGAGTGCTTTCTAGTTTTAAATGAATTTCTACATTAAAATAATTTACAATCAATGTTCCCTTTAATTTTTAGTACCTAGTCAGTGTGTGTGTGTGTGGGGGGGGTTAATGTTCCTTCTAATTTTTAGTAATCAGTGTGTGCAAAAATCTTATATCATGGAAACATTTAGTGTGCACATTTGTATGTGCACACTAAATGTTTGTGCAAATATAAACTTGAAATTGTTTCAAGATAATTTTAGCACAGCCTATCTCTCATGGCTGATAAAACTGTATTGGTATGTTTTAATATAATACAAGTATGATTGCATTCTATGAAGGACACTAAGATTTTATTCTATACTTTAAACTACTTTGTTCAGTTTGTTCTTTGATCAAATAAAACATTAATGAGTATTTCTTATTTTTATATGATGCAATGTCAAAATAAATTAATTACAATAACACCCATAAATTCACAGTTTATTGTCATTAAAGTTACTAGAAATGGTTAAATCAAAACTCATTCATTATTATCCTAGGTAACTAACTTTTTGTGCGCACATTAATTTCCTTTGTGTGTTGGTTACAAAACGTGTGCACACGTACAGCTTAGAGGGAATTATGTTTACAATGCATTTCTGTAATAAAATAATTTTTAATGCATTTCTATAGTAAAATCATTTGGAAGAAACAGATGGTTACCTGGAATTAGTTTGGGCTGAATAAATTAGAATCGGGACAGCTTTTCAGAAAGGGCATTTTACAACATATATTTTTTAAAATGGCTAAAATTAGCTAAAGTTTTTCATTTCCAGCTAACTTTATTACTAAAAGTGTTTTATATACTCATTTAAAGTCCACTTATCAAATAAAATAACTAAGACTCCAGAACAAATTATTAATGAGAATAAAATGTTTACTTTTATTAAACTTACTAATTATTTTTTTAAATTGGCCAGATTTTCACTGGTTGTGGTGCCCCTGATTAGAATCAAAATTTCATTTTAATGAGGTGTTTCTAATTATTTCTTCTATACTTTTCTCTGTGTTATCAAAAGTTTTGTAAAATATGACAGAGACTCACGTTTGTCAATTGAAAATCTTCATAAATTTATTCTCTGCACTTCATATTTTTTGCAGGAATCGTATTGGGTTTTCATGTGAAAATGCCCGAGCAGGTAGCCAAGCTAGCACGATCCCAGAAGGTGCCCGTCCGAATGCACAATGTCATTTACAACCTTTTTGATGAATTGAAGAATTATCTCAGTGAGAAGCTGCCAGATTTGACGAAAGAAGAAATCGTTGGTAAATATGCTTAAAACATTTTAGGTTTTTAAAACCTTTGCTTATTGTTCAAATTGTTCTTCGGACGATTAAACTCCTTCTTTTTGTTTGTGTTGTTAACACAACATTTCAACCGATCCATTCTTTCGGCCTTCTTCACGTGTAATATCCAAATGTGAGGGTAAACAGAAGTGTTTAATTTTCAAGGAGGTAACCCTCATAATATAGGATTTAGGTGTTTCTTTGTCTTGTCGAGTTTGAGTCTGTTGAGCAGTGGAAGCCACATCGGGTGGAACTCCGCACTTGTCTGACTAATGCATTCAGTCAACATGTTTATATGAGCTGCCTCTTTGATTTTTCTGTTTACAATAGCATTCTCTGTCAATAATATAGGCTTCCTCCCAGAAAGGAAAGTGGTTGCCTTTCTCTCACCAGGTATGGTCAGCTATTCCAGATTTTTCTATCTTGCCCTTGATTATGGCTTTTCTGTGTTCTTCAAGTCTGACTTTGAGGGGGCGGCCTGTTTCCCCAGTGTAGATTTTTCCACATTTACAGGGGATTTACAGTTGTTTGTAAGTTTCGAATTGTGAATTGGGCCCACCTTGCTTAGTAAGTTCTGGTGTGTGTGTGTGTGTGTGTGTGTGTGTGTGTGTGTGTGTGTGTGTGTGATTGGAAACATTGTGTTAATAACACAAACAAAAAGGAGTTCAATTGTCGGAAGAATTATTTGAATGTTAATGATTCTTCGCAAAACTATAGAAAATATCTTTGCTTATTGAATTTAATTATTTATTGTGCTTTTGTTAACCTTTCTCAAAATTGGAGCCAATGAGTGCAGAGTAATTTATTTGATTTTGTTTAACATACAGCATCACATATGACCGGTTTAATATTCTGGCATATATAAAGAATCACAGGAAGTGATGAAATATTCTGAGTAGGTTTCATCATCTTCCTATAAGGAAGTCATAAACATTAAAATCAGATTCCAGTCAATGCTTTTCCAGTTATAACATTAACTTTCTTTGTTCTTATTGGCTTAGTCGGTGATCTAGTAGATCTTTCCCCTTTATGACATCCTCACACATTCAAGTCTCCTGAAGAGCTTGGCATATTTTGCAATGTCATGTTTTTATGATCTGCTGTCCAATGCTTTCTTCAGTGAACTGGTCTAAAAAGCAAAAAATTAGCTAAAAACCTCACAAGATTTCTGAAGATTATGAACTCTCTGATCATATTCTTCAGCTAATTCTGTTAATCACTGCTACCCACAACACTGGTTTATTGCTGGGTTTAGGTTATTTGTGTGTTATGACATTTATATGTATCTATCTATGTATCCGGAGTGCACCCAGCCCTAACTGTTCATAGTAGAAACTTGAAATGTTGCACACACACTCCCCTCAATCTTTTGAAAATTTACCCCTAAAATAGATTTTTAGTGGGGGTTTCAATTTACAATGCAAGTTTATGCCAAATTGATCCCTTAGTTTGTGTACAGCAGCATTCTCACTTGTTTTTTTGAAAATTTGGACTTTTTAGTGAGCACTGTTTAATTTACAAGGTAAAAAGAAGCATATATAGGTGTCAGTGATTCATAATTTCCCTTGGAATGATAGTTTTGCAATCTTTTTTCATGATTTCAGGCCAAGCAAATGTGTTGGAAATTTTCCATGTGACGGTGAACAAAAAGAAAATCCCTGTCGCTGGATGCAGATGTACTAAAGGAAGTTTACAAAAAAAACACGGATTTAAAATCTTGAGAGGAGAAGAAGTCATTTTTGATGGTGCGTCCATTTTGTTATCTTAAGCTTTTCAATTGTGGATTAATTAAGTTAGCCATGCAAGTCTGTTCTTTAGTAATTCTCTTGTGTTTATTATGAATTGGGTTGGCCGTGCAGGTCAGTATTTTTGAAGCAGTGTTACCAAAAGTTTAGGTTATTCATGTGTTCACACATTTATATGTATCTATGTATCTGGACTTTCCCCAGCCCTAACCGTTCATAGTAGAAACTTGAAATTTTGTACACACACTCACCTCAATGAGTAGGGAAAATGCTATTTTTGTTTTTTGAAAATTCCCCTCCAAATTAGGGTTTTAGAGTGGGGTTCAATTTTCAATGAAAGCTTATGCTAAATTGGTCACTAGTTTGTGCCCAATTGTTCTTCAGACATTTTTTAGTGATCACAGCCCAACTCTTTAATTGATCACCACCAACACAGCATATATGGGTGGCGGTGATTCATAATTTCCCTTGGAATGCTAGTTATGAATGGGTTTGGCTGTGCAGGTCAGTATTTTTTATTATATGTATTTCATTATTAATCATCGCTACCCACAACACTGGTTTATTGCTGGGTTTAGGTTATTCATGTGTTCTGACATTTATATGTATCTATCTATGTATTCTGAATTAAGAAACTTGAAATTTTGCACACACACTGCCCTCAATGAGATGGGGAAATGTTTTTTTTTGTTTTTTTGAAAATTACCCCCCTAAATAGGTTTTTAGAGGGGTGTTCAATATGCAACTAGTTTGTGCCCACTTGTTATTTTTGAAAATTCAGACCTATTTTAGTGATTACAGCCCAAAAAAAGGCGAGAGAAATAACTTATTCATTGATCACCCCTTTTTCAAATGTTTTAATTGACCCCCCACCCCAAACATGGTATGCTGCCAAAAGATGGTTTCTATTGAGTTTATTAAGCTTTGCAGTGTACAACAGAAGGCAAAAATGCAGTGGGGTATGAGGTTAGGAAGATTTTCCAGATGGGGAATCAGTATTTGAAATCCTTCTTTATTCAACTGCAACCTCTGGCACTGGTGAGAAATACACCACTGTTTCAGCCACAAGGCAGACCAGATATTTACCAGGGCTTCATATTAGTAGGGGCACCTATTAAGGACTGAACTCACTATGCTAGTGAATTGGTCTTCGAGAGGAGCTTGCTACCCATTATACCATGGTAATTGCCCTTATGGATATTCAGTAAGTTTAGCTTAGTATGGCACAAGGCCACAGTCGAGGGGCACCCAGAGAGGACCAATCTCACTACCCTAGTGAATTAGTTTGTGGGACTAACTTACTAACCATCATGTACAGGTAATTTTTTATTTTTTATAAGAAACCGTCAACCATAACTGTCAACATAGGTTTCTTCAGTTTCCAAGTTGGTCTGGCTGGCTATGAATGTGTTGCGTATACAGACCACACCAATGGAGCTAGAGAGTTGAAAATTTAAACATTTACTCCTTATTATGTCTAGAAAAACTTTGGGGATGTGGTTACAATTTACAATATAAGTTTATGCTAAATTGGTCCCTTAGTTTTTATCCGGCTGTGTTCAAGCTTGTTTTTTTTAAATTCAGACTTTTTAGTGATCCAACAAAAGCCGAGAAAAGTAACCTTTTCATTGATCACCCCTTTTCCAATTTTTTAATTGATCCCCCCTAACACAGCTTGCCAAAAGATGTTGGTCACGTTATGGTTTCTATTGTGTGACTAACCAAACCTGTATTTGATATTTTCAAATTTTTTGAAGGACTAATATATTCTTTTTTTTTTTCAGGTGGAGTGTCTTCATTAAAGCATTTTAAGAATGAAGTTGATGTTATCAAGACAGATTTTGAATGTGGAATATTGTTTGATGAACTTAATGTCGAATTTGAACGTGGAGACCAAATTATCTGCTATCAGGAATACCAAGTCTCTCAGACAATTGACTGGGACGTGGGCTTCTAATTAAGGTACATGACTTTGCGACATTGCTTTTAAAAATGTTTAAAACAAATTTCAGATCAAAATCATTGAATAACCTCCCTCAGTACATTATTTTAATTAAATTTGACTAGTTTTTACCTTCAGCTTAATTTCAGTTGTTTTTATATACAACTTTAAATTCAGTTGTATATAAAAACAACTGAAATTAAGATGACGGTAAAAACTAGTCAAATTTAATTAAAATAATGTATTACAATTACTTCATCCAATAATAATTATAAAGATTAACCTCCCTTAGATTTTAAGATTTTATACCTAATCACACATTTTTAAAGCGTCCAGTCTATGTAAAGTCTTGCATCAGATTCTACCAACCATTTGAAACAATGGACTCTTCCACTGAAACAATTTCATTGGTTTCTTTTCTAAAAAGAAAAAAAAAAGCATCTCATAGAAATTCAAATATATCCATGAATCTTTTCACGGGGACTAATTAGTTCTTATACTATAGATGAAATAAATTATATTGCATTTTGGACACTATTTTGCTATTTATTTCTGATGCAAGACTTTTCAAATCCAAAGGAGGTAAGTCTGACCTGTTTTGTTTTAATTATTTTTATTTTGCAAATTCTAAGTCTTATTGGTCAAAGGTTGAATTATATATCATTTTTTATTTATGGAAAAAGTGTGATAGGAATATGAAGCTCGGTAAAGAAATCCTAGGGAGGAGGTCTTTTTGATCTGAAATTTATTTTGGATATTAAGAGCGAGGATATTTGTCCTTCCTTTGTCTTTCAAAAATGTTTCATCAGTTATGAAGCATTTGCTTTACCAGAATGAAATTTCAAATATCTTAACAACTTACAATTTTGCTTTAAGAAAAGTATTTTTATCTGTATGCACGCATATCATACTATAAAAGCCTATGCTGTGAGTAATGCTTGCTCTAAATTCCTGACCACGGACAATACCTTTCTCCATAATTTCAATGCATTTTTATCTTATAATTTAAAGCCCATATCACTTTTGTCTGTTTCTGTGGGAATAAAGCAAGGATCTGTGTCTGTGCGTTCATGTATGCTAAAGCAAACAGAAAAAGAGGAAAGGGGTAAAGCAAAGCTCAACTGTGTCTGTTTACCTCACTATTACTGTCTTAGTAGTAACACAGAAAGCAATTTGACCAAACATAGGCATCTCTGATTTTTCATGAATAAAACTTGAAAAGGTTTTTCTCATATCAAAAAAGAAATTCGTTTTTTACCCTATTCTGTTGCCTTATTGTTTTAAAATTATTAAAAAACAGAAAATATGAAGAGTTTTATAAAGTCAACAGAAAAATAAATTTTATTCAACATATGTGTTTTTTGTTTATAATAAATACATTTATACTAAATTATATATTTGTATAATTTCGCCATACAAAAATAATCTTGCCATTTTTTATGGGTACTATACTTGTAGTGAAATAATTTTTGGATCATGTTCCCATCAAGCACCCTAAATTTTTGCAAATCAAAAAGGATGGATTTTTCCTTGACACTGGTGACATCACTGAAACTTTTAGCAGTGTTACCAAGATAAACAATGTTCGCGTGTTGATATCGAAGAAAATATTAGGCTGAACTGGTGTTGCTTGTCTGTCTCTGAAATGTTCGAAGGTTTGAACTCACGTCATAGGAGTTGGCAGACAGATACGCTAACGATTACGCTAAGAAGACAGTTATTGACTGACTGTAAAATTTAAACTCCAATAATCACAAATAAGCAATAAGCTGAAGCACAAAAAGATACTTAGATTGAAAGCACAAAAAATAGTTTTTAATTTTTTCGGAAGAAAGTATCTTAGTAACTTCGAAAGTTTGTTTAAAAAAACAAACCTATAAACAACCTATTTTTTATTGAATGTAAGTAACTTAGAATATTTCAGAGACAGACTAATGACACCAGTTCAGCCTAGTATTTTCTTCGATATTAACATGTGGACTTTGTTTATCTTGGTAACACTGATGACGTTTCAGTGACGTCACTGGTGTCAAGGAAAAATCCATCCTTTTTGATTTGCAAAGATTTAGGGTGCTTGATGGGAACATGATCCTAATTTTTAATGCATTTTTAGAGTGAAATCATTAGCAATTTACATTATCCATATAATGGCCCTATTCTGTCAGTTATGCTTATGTTAGTTCCTGATCACTGACATGCACAACAGATTGAGTGTTAAAACAAATTTTAGGTAAAAAAAAATAATTTATTTCCTAATGCTAAAAATATTTAGTTTCTCCATGCAGAAATTGTCTAAAGCTAAGCAAAGGAATGGTGAAGTATTGGTAAAGTCAGTGGGCAGCAATAATGAAAGCCAAAATCTTGTTTACATATAGCAGGTTCAAATGCAGTCATTGCTAAAATAAAATACAACCGTGATATTATTTAATTTTTTTGATTGCTTGACGTAGACTTTAGTAGATATACAGATGAGCTACCGCTACAGAGATGAAATGAATCTGGATTTCAGGCCTGAAGTGTTGTCAGTCAGTCAGATACGTTAGGGGAAAGCGGATATCAAAGTAGCGAAAGTCGCTAGATAGATGGCCTAATTTTAAAAAAGCAAAAAAATGGAAATTGTAGATCGTTTTGACAAGCAAATTATGGATGGGTTGAAAAAGCATACAATGGACTACAATTACAAAATATGTATTGATTTAAATTCATTAATATAATATTTGTTACTGTATTTACTCGACTACAATGCGACCTTGAATATAATGCGACCCCCAGTTTTTGTAGCTAAAAATCAGTAATATATTTTATCCTCTTATTGCTGCAAATTTAAAAACACTAAAACTGATATGGTTCCTGCTTTTGGTCAGTAACTTTTGGTTTGAATTCACCTAAAGATCTAAATTCTATATATTTGTTGGTTTGTTACCATAATATGGCAAAGGTTTTTGACAGGTTCTATGCTAGTTTAAAAATAATTTTTGACTAGTATTTCTTTCATTTTAATTTCAGTTGCTTTTTATTGCAAATGCTCAGTCACATGCTTGGCTTATTCTTTATTTCTGATCTGCGGTGTATACTAATGTATATAGAATGATGGTCTGAGTAGTAACCGGTATCATTGTAACAATAAGCAACTGAAATTAAGATAGATAAAGCATTGTCAACCATTATTTCTTCCAATAAAAATTCAAGCAATATAATTTGAAAATGTGTTCAAAAATATGTGTGTGAAAAATTCAAGAATTGTGATTCAAAGCTGAAAAATAAATGTTTAACTCTTAAATTCATTTTAGGGAATTTAAGAGTTTAATCAGAAGTTACACCCCTTGTTTTAAGTTATTACTTCTGGTAATTCTTTTTAGTTAATTGAATATACAAAAGAGTTCCACTTTTAAAAATTATATTCATTGAAGATTTCCACAGCGGTTTATGAATCTAAGAGTTAAACATATGTTTGTATGCTATATATATATATATATATATATAAAGGGTAATACAAAAGTTTCCAGGATTTTTTAACAAAATATTTTATTCATATAAATTCAAAGCACCATGTAAAGTCATGGAAGTGTTATCTCTGGACATTACGTCACCAAAATTATGTATACCATCATAAAATAAAGATTGTGGTTTTGATTCAATGAACTTTTCAATATCTTGAACTTGTTGGAACTGCAGACTAGACAAGGAGTATTGCATGGGGTGAAACAAATTATATTCTGAAGGTGACCAGTTTGGAGAATGCATCACACATGGAAGAACTTCCCATTCCAGATCCATGATAGCCTGTTGCATTACATTCACAACATAAGGATGAGTGTTGTCATGCAGCTAAATCACAGGTCAACTTCCAGAAGATCCTTTCTCTTCCAATATGTCATTCAAACAAGCCAATTGCTCATTGTTGCAATAACAGTTTGTCCAGGTCCTGGCAATTCATAATCCCATGTAACTCAGAGAAGAAACGTTTTCCCCAGTAGACTCCATTTAGGTTTGGATATTGAAGGCTGTCCAGGATCTAGCCACAACTTTGTTTTAGATTCTTGTAATAAATCTATCTTTCATCATTAGTAAATATCTTGTCCCAAAATGCACCGGAGTTACAACGTTAGAAAATATATTTGGCAGCAAACAGATTAAGTAAACCGGTAGATTCCTATTTTCCATAGGTAAAAATGGAGATAACTCCTGTTAACCTTAAAATGAAAATAATAAATTTATTTGTGCGCCCTTTTTAACATTGAGTGTGTGAAACGTTAAAGGTTTGTATGGAAATAAAGTTTGTTTTAAATTTTATTTCTGTGCCGTTTTTCTTTCAAGGGGGAGATAATCCTTAGTTCATTTTAAGGCAAACAGGAGTTATCTCCATTTTACGCATGGAAAATAGGAATCGACCAATAAACCTTTCTCTCCAAAAAGACAATCAGAGAACAAAAACTTTTGAGCTGCAAGTCACTCTTCAATGGATGGAGACAGATTTAGTTAGGTTATGGATTTCTTATTTTATAACTGGAACTGTTTATCAACTTTGTCTGCTACCATTTTGGCAATGGATAGTGATGACGTGGCTGCTGGGGAGGGTGCATTGCGTACATGGAGAATGCGTTGAGCCAACTCGCCTTCACCAGTGTCAAAAATAAAATCATCGACAAGATTTCCATCACGGTCCAAGGCCTGTGCTCGTACACCAGAAGGACCTCTGAAAACAGAAAGTAAAGATAACAGAAACAGTTTAGAAAAGTCATTATAGTTGAAAAACACAAGTTATATTTTAAATTATTAGAATTCCAAGATGAATTTTAAAAATTAATTTTTGGCTAGTTTTTCTTCATCTTATTGTTGCTTTTTATCACAACATTCTGGGTCAAATAGGATCCGGTCATGAAGTACTTAGGATGTAGCCAGTGAGGTTTGCAATATGACTGTAGATTTGGACATAGTCATACCAGTTAATGTATTATAAAAGGAATGAAGATGATAGATGGAGTCGTCCGGGGGTTGTAATTGGATGGGAAGCAGGTACTTGTTAGGCATGGCGACACCTATTACATTACAGAGTCCACATTTCCAGGTCTTTTTTACAAATTTTGTATTCCGTTTTGTTTTCATTGAATTCTGGAGGAGTTTTCATGTTACATTTTGAAGCCATATTTCTTGCTCTGCTACCAGTAATAATCCTGCTCTTGTCTTTAGGATTTCTTCACTGATCAAAAACACACTCTTTCCTCGGCTTATATAGCACCAATATGGCACCCCCCCACCAAAGTGGATACTACCTTATGCCAGTGCCATCTACCTTGAAGCCTTCAAGGGCATTAAATCTAAACACCAATTATCAGTTAACACCTTTACTGCTACCTTGGATAGCGCAACAATATTAGAACGTCCTCTGCTCTCAGTGTCGCAAGGCAGAGACTAAGTCTAGTATGATGCTGTAACTATTTATATTGCCTTAAATAAAACTGCGGAATGGGTGCACATGTGCATCAGGGGCAATACGCAACATACCACAAGTTGCACATGTGTCATGTGGCAGTGAACATGGTAAGTTATTTTAATTCTGAGATTAAATATATTCAAAATTAATTTTTGTCTTTTCTTCATCTAATTGGCTGCTTTTTATCAGTGTTCTAGGTTGATATACGCTTCAACCATTAAAGTAAGTGAAGTAGGAATAAAGAAGTAGCTTCTGACAATACTTGAACTTGGAATCACTGGTTTTTTACACTTTGCATTCTAAAACCGTTTACACTGGAGTCTACAGAATTTCTCTTAAAAAGAAAAACTCAAAGAAAAACTTCTTCATTATTTGTATGCCACTCATATTCAGTGGTTATCTCCCTTGTTAATCATGGTAAAAAAAAAGAAGCCAATTATGAGTAACATATAAATTTGTAATTCAATACAGAAAGATTTTACAAAACAATCCTCCCTGACTAAATTATTGTTTTTTCCAAGCAAGAGATGCAAATTGGGTATTGATCAAGACCTATAATTGTCTATATGAAAATGATGTCCGTTGCAAGTCTATGCACACCTAAACCAAAGAACTGAATTTTACAAAAGTATTTGTGCAAATATAACACAACCCAATGGATAACAAAGGCTACAGAAGAAGAAAAAACAGGATTCCCCCCCATTTTGTTAAAAAACTATTCATTTAATGAGTCTTCAACTGTTGCAGTCAAACATTATTTCAAGTGTTTCCAATTTAGATGTTTTTCATCTAAATGTAGATGTTTTTGGTTGCGTCTAGATGTCAGACATTGATATTTAGATGATTTTCAATAAAATAAATGTTGATTAAAGCTGCATTCAACACATTTCCTAGATTTTAGATATATATCTGGGGAATCTAGATGTTTTTTTACTCAAATTTAGATGTAAACCGAAAATAAAGTTGGCAACACTGGTTATTCAGAGAACATGTTTAATATTTTGAAAGAAAGTCATTGTTAATCAAGATCTGAATGAATAGTATTCACGTTAGTTAACCTAGTTGAAAAGAAAAAAAATATAATTTGGCAGTAATTTGTGTTTTTAATCCATTAGACCCTAGAACCTCCCAGGAATTTGTTCAACTGCATGTCTACTTAATTGTAGTTCAATAAAATTATTGTGCTTCATAAGGGATATTTTTTGTGTATGCCGGACTCTAAAATTTAAAAAAAATCTTGCAAGGAGAATAACTTTTAGTCTTTTACGCATTGGACCCCACTATTACAAGAGTACCCAAAAATTAGTACAAAAATGGTGCAACATTATTAATTACTCATAACAAGCTATTTTCTACTATGTTTAACAATGGAGATAATCACTGAATATGAGTAGCATGCAGATAACAAAGAAGTACCCTTTTGTATTTTAAGTTTAACAAACAAGTGTAAACATTTTTTTATTAATAATATACACACCTTGTAACATCTTCCAGTTTCAGGGTTGGGACAAAGCGTTGTAACTGTTTGACTTGTGCGTGTATGGCAACACTTCGGTACATTTCACCCATACCAAATTTTAGATTCTTCAAAGCAATCTTTCTCAGTCCTCTGTAAATAATAATAAATATTTTAAGTAATTGGATAAAAAAAGAAACAATGAGGTTGAAAAAAAAACTAAATAAAAATGTTAAAAGATAAAAAAAAACAACACCAAAGACAAATTCTTTTAAAAATACTAAAAAATAAATGAAAATAAGTAAAAAAAAAAAATTTTTAAAAAACTAAAGATTTAAAAAAAAAAATGTTGAAACATTAATAAAAGTAAAACAATCCACACTCAAATGTATATATATATATATATATATTACTACTGTAGTGAGTTTGATCACTGGGTGCCCCACACTTATGACCTTGTGCCAGATTGAGCTGAGCTTAATAAATATCTGAAACTGGTCTGGTTAGTCACTCAATAGAAACCATCACATGACCAATGTCTTTTGGCAGCATGCCATGTTAGGGGTGATCAATGAATCTTACTTCTCTTGCCTTTTATTGGGCCGTGATCACTATAAAAAGACTGAAAAAAAATACATGTGTGAATACAGCCGGACACAAACTAAAGAACCAATTTAGCATAAACTTACATTGTAAATTGAACCCCCCTGCCTAAAAACCTATTTGGTGGGGGGGGAATTTTAAAGTAACAAAACATTTTTTCTAGACATCATAAGGAATAAATGTGGAAATTTTCAGACCTCTAGCTCCATTGGTGCAGCCTGTACACACAATACATACATAGGTTTCTTCTGTTTTTAAATTGGTCTATGTTGATGTTGACAGTTTCTAATAATATTTGCTTGTATGTTCCGCAGAAACGATTCAGAAATTGTGTGAGAACTGATTTCTTACCTGTAGCTTAAGGCATCAACTGTGTCTCTAAGACTGAAGGCAAACATTTTGTATCCTTCTCTTTTCAACGAGAGAACAGCATTTGGTCCAAGCCAGACACTGCCATCCATTCTGGGTGTGAAATGCACCCCAAGAAATGGGAAACGCGGATCAGGTACCTGCAAGAAATTAAAATCCAATCATCACATGATTTTTGAGTCTTAGTTTAGTTGCTTATCTTAATTCTTTTGAGACTCTTGGGATTTATATGTCCCGTAGATCTCTTTTAGAAGTCCACTGGGACATATGTGTCACAAAAATAAAGTAAACATTTCTATGACTTCCGGGACTGATATATCCCAAAGTTTCTATGACTGCTGGGATATATATGTCCAGTAGATTTCTTTCAGATGTCCACTGGGACATATGTGTCACAGAAATAAAATCAATGAGATTTCCCCGGCTTATACCACTGCAGACAATGGTGTTATCCTGTCAGTATGAAATCCACACAGAAATTAGTTTGCATTACATACTGTAGGCAAAGTGATCTGCAAATTCTGTGTTTTTCATCTGTCCCAGGATAAATGTATCAGCATTTATATATGAGCAAACTTGATCCCCCACTTTATGCCCACCAAGTAGAATCAAAAAGAACTTAACTGGATAGATGTTTCCGTTGACCATGTCGCTTTTATCCGGCTTCAGCAGAAGATAATCTCCTCGAAACGGAACAATTCGCGGTTCCCGGTTACAACCAGATTTTTCAGCTAGACGGTCTGCATGTAAACCTCCGCACGTTATCAGATATTTACACTGCAATTTCTGATCCTAGAAAGGAAAACAATAGCATAATTTTGTTGGAGAAAAAATTCTTTTGTAATATCTATTAAATATTTTTCAATAATAATGCAAATACTTCATCTCAGAATTCAAATAAATTTTGCTCTAAAAATAACAAAAATATCAACTTTTAAAAATGGTTCATTGGGGCACTTATGATGTACTGCCACTCATATATCGGGGTGGGGGGTATATACCTTAGTGGCAACCCTATTACATGATAGGAATTTCACCTGCCATTTATAGTGTAGTGTACGCTACTTACTTCACAGGATGGAGAGTATTCGACCTATAAAAAGCAACAATAAATGAAAACAGATCTGCTTGGTCACTCAATAGAAACTGTCATGTTACCAACATCTTTTGGCAGTATGATGTGTTGGGGGTGATCAATTAAAAAAGGTGTGACGAATAAATAAGTTACTTCTCTCAACTTTTTTCAAATTTTAAAAAAATAAGCCGGCATAAACCCCCACTAAAAACCTATTTAGGGGGGGAATTTAAAAAAACAAAACTTTTTTTCTAGACATAATTAGGAGTAAATGTTGACATTTTTTAACTCCTTTGGTGTGGCCTGTATGCATCAGCCAGACAGTCCGACTTGAAAACAGAAGAAACCTATTTTGACAGTTTTGGTTGACGTTTTCTAAAAAGAATAGCATTAAAAACTGAAAATACTTCGTCTAAGACAATGGTTCCCAACAGGGGGGGAATTTGGGTATTAGGTAAAAATAAAAGTCCTGTCTAGAGATAGGGTTTTCTGCACTTCTATCTATCAAGTTGAAGGCTCGAAATAAGCTCCAAGTTGAGAATGATTTAAGATGTGCTCTCTCACTAATAGACCCACAATCGAAGAACTAGTAGCATAAAAACAAGAACAGAGATCACATTGATGTGTATATCAGTTACGATAGCAGAATTCTTATTTGTTTTGTAATGATGTGTTCTAATTATTTTCAATTGCTTTCTTTGAGTAACAAATACACAGCAGCAGCTATACAATTATAAAATTAAACTAATTCTTAGTATAAAGCTGTCTAATTATACTTAAAATAAAGTTATTATTTGAAATTATGCTTTTTTGCAACTTAATAAATGGAAGAGGGGAATACTTAGTAATCTTATTGAAAAAAGTAGGGAATGGCTCGAAAAGGTTGGGAACCACTGATCTAAGAATTGAAACAATTTAAATGCTGACCTTTTTCGCATCACCGAGAACAGTGACTGGATAATCTGGGTTCTCACTGGAAAATGAATCTGCTGCAAACTCTGTGAAGATTGTGCCACCCAACTTCTCAAAATTGGATCCATAACTTATGGCCACTCGTCTCCAATCCACAATCCCTGTGTGTGGAGAATGAATGGCACGGATGCCCTGCAGAAGGAAAAAAGAACAGAAATAGTAACTTATTTAAAACTATTAACTTAAAAAGAAAATTTAAAAAAATAATGTCCCCATCCCTCCCCAGTTGTAATTATTGTCTGTTCTTTTTTATCAGCCATTGTGAAAATCGGCAAAACGTGCTTGCAAACACCAGAAAAAAAGCCACAGGAAACAAATCAATCCAGAACCATGCTGTGGAAAACTGGCTCAGAATAGTGTTGACTTGTGACACCTAGTGACGCAATGTGCAACTAGGCCCAGTTCGCACGCCACATTCGAATTCCAGTTTTGTTTTTTGTTTTTTTTGGGGGGGTGCACCATTGTATGTTTAAAAGACAAACACAAAAGTTCTTGTGTATTATGTATGGGAAGCCTTAACAACAACAACAACCACCACCACTTTTTTATCATCAACAGTGTATGTATGGAAGGCCCTAACAACTACCATTCCTAACAAAAAATAATAAAATTCCCACCCCTCTGAAAACAAAAACAAAAAAAACACAGACAAAAAGAAAATTGATTAACATTTGAGAAATTCTACTGGAAACCCTGTTCCTTGGATTCTGAAACTTGGGAAAGAACGAAAAAGAAACAAGCCTGGCTGCTGCAGGGTCAAACTCCACTCCAACTTCTATTTCGACTGAAGATGATTCTGCAACTTTTGTATTGTATATATAATAGATAAAAAATTATAACATAAATTTTCTTGGGTATGTAAGACATCAGTTTGGCTCAGTCAGTAAAAGCGCTGCCTACTGATCATTTGGATGTGATTTCAAATCATGGTAAGGAAATGTTAATTTTATATATCAGTTTGGTTTAATCTGATGTGAAAGCCAGTGAAAGAATTTACTCCCCTAAATTAGGTGAGGATTGTTCTTGTTCTTGTTCTTGTTATGTGGGAAAAACAAAGTCAACTCCAGCCTCTGACTTGGAGTTTCACAAAATATGAAATGATCTTACCACACAATTTGGTTCAATTTCTTTGATTTGTTCAGCACCGACCATTTTCATGTCTTTGACGTTATTTTTCTGCCCCCTTTCAAACAAATTATCCAGCCTGGAGAGCTCTTCTTCATTGGTAGCAACAATAAGCTGATTATTAAAGAAGAAAAATTACATTTAAGAAACAAATAAAAAAGAAAAACAAATTTTTCTAACACATGAAAAGTATGAATGATATTTAAGCAAAAGATTTGAAAAAGTACAATCAAACATGGCATTAAATCATATTGACCTTTATCAAATCATTTGATTTCAAGGAGGATGTAAAGTAGCCTAATGGTTAGCAATTGCTAGTTTCATTCCTAGTTGCTTATCATTACTGTTATTTGGTATGAAGATTGCTGCCACGGACAAGATGACTAATCTTAGAAAGTCATCAGTCCAGTGCCACGGACGAGATAACCCGTCTTACAATAGTGTGTTATTCTTTATTTTCTTACATACATTTATGAAATTCAGAGAATGGATGATTTTGTATCCGAGAGAATATGATAATTATAAAGTCATTTTTAATTGGGAACCTGTATTTGCTCAGCACCGGTTTGACCTGATTGCGAAATGAGCAGCCTAAATTGTGTCCGAGCAAATATAGGTTCCCAATTAAATGTCTTTATAATTATCATATTCTGTCGGATATAAAATCATCCATTCTCTGAATTTCATACAGTCAGCATAGGGAACCACACATATATCCGTGCCAAAAACGATCATGAAATAAAGAGATGAACAATATGTGCGTTTCAGAGCTCCTGCTTTCCATGAGAGTTGATGTTAGCTCAGTGGTAGAGCAGAGCCTGCGTATAAGGCTGCTTCCAAGGTGGACACGGGTTTGATCCCTGCACAACGCTCATTTCTTTATTTATTTATATGATTTAGGCTGCTCGTTTCACAATCGGGTCAAACCAATGCCAAGCAAATATCGGTTCCCAATTAAAAATGTCTTTATAATTATCAAACATGTATGTATATATCGCATTTATTAGATATTCTGTTGAACATAGTAGTTGATTTGTATGAAAATGAAACAGTTTTAAACATGCAATGAAAATAGAAATTTTCATCATTTTTTTGTGAGAAAAACCTGGCACAACATTACAAAATATATTTGGCAGCAAACAGGATAAAGCCCAAACAGTACTATCATACATATATCTACATTAGAGTACCTGCCATAGAAGGATGGTTATCAGTCTTGTAGTGTCTCCCAGTGTTTCCCAGCTCGTGGGAGTCTCACTGAAAGGGAAAAGGATGAAGCAAAAGGAACAAAGGACAAAGACGAATGTGGTGCTTACTGATTGCCGTCAGCGAGAGAACTGTTGTGTTCTCGCTTCCGAACGGTCTCTTTATTTTCCCCCAGTTTGCCTGGCGCATGACCGGGGACTCACTTCCGTTTTAGGGGTTTGTGGCAGGGGACGCTTTATGGGTTGGGGACTCACTTCCATTTTAGGGGTTTGTGGCAAGGGAGGTAACTCGTGGTATTTGCTCCCTTGTGCAGCCTGGCAGGACATCACACCACTCCACTCTTCATTAAGGAGGATGTGAGGTCCTTCTCTTTGTGCTGTGGGCTGTGTTCTGTGTTTTTATGTAGGTTGACGTGCATGGTACGTCTTTGTGGGGGACGCTTTTATTTTAGGATATGCTGGGGGTTTGCTGTTGTAGGAGCCTAAATGTCCTTTGTGTGCATGTGGAACGTTTGCTTTATTTCCATGCGGTAAGCATGGAAATAAAGCAAACGTATTTTTTTGTTTTGTATTCACACAGCTCTAACGTTTTTTTTCTTGTTTTGTAATCACCCGGGTCCAACAGTTCTGCGTGTGTGTAGTTATTGTTTTGCGTGTGTGTTATTTCGACCGGTGTTGTCGTGTATTTTTCTTTTTGTGTCTTTCTTGTTGTCTTGGTTTCCGTTTCCGCCTCCGGTGTATTTGTTGTGTCTGTTTTCGTATTAGAGTCTGACTGGCTGATGTGCTTCATTTAATTGTTTTTCAATTGCGGCTAGGCGCTTCTGGGATAGTTTTAAAGTCTTTACTAGCTCTTCTATCCTCGCCTGTTGTGCGCTCATGTAGTCCGTTATTCTGCCTTTGTTTCTGGGCTGATGCGTGGTGTGGTGAACTATTTTTACTATATTCAACTCCTGAGCTGAGTCCGCACCTAAAAGGTTTTGTGCGTTCGGTCCGCTGGAATCCACAACGTACAGTTTTGTGTTCGTGCTGATTCCATTCCGTGCTATTTTGGCGTAGATAAGTCCACGCACGGGAAGTGCCTGTGTGGACCCGTACACGTATATGTTGTATGCGTGCCTCTGTAGCTTGGGTCGGTCCGGCATGCTATCGTAGTCCTGCCCAGTGAGAATATTAACACTGGCACCAGTGTTGACTGCAAACGTTATTGGAGTCTTGTTTATACGGGCAGTGACGGAAGGGGTCCTAAAGCTTTGGACTCGCCTGCCATTGACCATAAAAACAGATTCGTCACTGGATGGATATGGGGATGAAGCTCTCTCAGTTGCAGGTCCGGAAATTTTTGATGAAATCTTATTGATGTTGTGCCTGGATGACCGGTAAACCCGTGCAAAATCTTGTAACAGCTTCTACATTCTCTACCCTTGGCTGGGCAA
>VCCN01000660.1:48092-60253 GCA_006491835.1 Architeuthis dux
GAGAACTGTTGTGTTCTCGCTTCTGAACGGTCTCTTTATTTTCTCCCAGTTTGCCTGGTGCATGACCAGGGACTCACTTCCGTTTTAGGTGTTTGTGGCAGGGGACGCTTTATGGGTTGGGGACTCACTTCCGTTTTAGAGGTTTGTGGCAAGGGAGGTAACTCGTGGTATTTGCTCCCTTGCGCAGCCTGGCAGGACATCACAAGTCTCACAAGCCATTGCTAGTGAGTTTGATACTCATTGGGTTCTCCAAAATGTGTGACCCTGAGCCAGACTAGGCTAAGCTTTGTAAATATCTAAGGATGCTTGTCATGGTTAGCAAGATAGTTTGGTAGAGTTTGACACTCACTCAATTTCACACTGGCCTTGTGTCAGACTAAGGTTAATAACTCTGTAAGGGTATTGGCAGTAAGTTTGATCTTTATGGAAGGCTCCATTATTCTGGCCTTGTGCCAGACTAATGTAAATATCTAACTAACAATTGAAGAAATCTCTGTATGCATGAGTGTATGCACTGTGATTACTCGACAAGTGGCCATTGTACAAACTTTGCATTTGTCAGATATATTGTGTAGTGCAGTACTGAGTTTGAAGTTTTTTGGATCAGTGGTTCTCGAGAAATCTAATAAAAATAAATAGAAAATTACAGATTATAGATCTTTTATCAAAATTTAGATATAAAATATCTAAATTGGCAAAACTGAAGAGAAGTAACTGAAATACTTCCTAGCCATAGTTTCATATAACAGACGGAAAATTATTTTACATGACTATTATGGCAGGCTGCTCAACACACCATAAAGCCTGACTCCTTCTAAACATGCACCTTTACAATGGGCACTGCCCTAGTGGATACCAATAATAAATCTGGAGGGAGGCCAAAACCTGTTCCTAATGATGAAGAGTTATTAACAGCAGTGGCCAACAACCCACAAACAACGGTTTAAGTACTTTCTGAAGATTAGGAATTCAACAGCGACCAGATCATGTCATCTCAAAGCAATAGGAAAGGTTACAAAGTTGCAAAAATGGGTTCCATCTGAACTGAATGAAATGCTCCATGACAGTGGTAGATACCTAATCTCTCAGCTGACTGTGTCTAAGCTTAAAGTCTTGCAGCATCCTCCATATTCACCTGACATTCCTCCTACAGATTATCTTTTCAAGCATTTTGAACTTCATTTTCAAGAAAGAAAAGATTTAAGATGTTTTATACAACAATTTCATAAGTCAAAAAAATGGATAGTAATATTAATGATGTATTAATACCTTGCCACATTTCTTGTAAGGAATATCATTTTCATCACAGTATTTATATGCCAAGTTCAGTCCTTCAACACAGAGTCGGGCTTTTAATGATCCAGGGACGTAATAAATTCCAGCGTGAATGACTCCACTGTTGTTTCCACTTTGGTGAAAGGCTACAAAGGAATTAAAGAGGAAATCAAATCTAGTTGAAGTATTATAATCCACCTGGAACTGAAAGTTTAACAAACAGAAAATCAGGGCACAGGATATCCAATATGGCGCCCGAGAATTCGGATTATTAGGGTGTATCAAAAGTATTTTCATTTTTATGTACCTTTACTCCAAAGCTTATTTCATCTACACATCTAAAGACTATCTATGACTCCACTAGATTATTAATATCATTAGGGTGTATCAAAAGTATTTTCATTTTTACAGACCTTTACTCCAAAGTTTATTTCATGTACACATCTAAAGACTATCTATGACTCCACTAGATTGTTAAGAATGTGAGTCTCTCCACTTCCACTCAGGAGCCAAGCCAAACAGCCAGCAAACACACGGACACAAAAGCAAATTACTACTAGACCTAAAGCCATAACCGAAAATGGCCAAGCGTCCATGTTGGATTCTGCTCCTTTCACTGGGCGTGTCCGCTAGCGATATAGCTCCAATCGAGAAAGAAAGGCCCCTGTTTATTTATTTTGTGTTTCTTATGGCTAAGAGAAAATACAAGTGAATGCTTAAATAAAAATGACAAGACAAAGAAGGTGTGGTTTAAACAGAAAGGGTTTAATAATGACGACAAGAAAACAAGGTCACAGATTGATGACAAGCAAACGAAGAGAAGGGACGGGTCAGTAGACAAACACAGTATACTTGAGGGGGAGAGAGTTTGATCTTTGAGAGACAACAAAACATTTCTTTTTACCACATCTCATGGGATAGAGGCGAGCTGGACTTCTCCAGTTCCTCAGGGTCCACTAAATGTCTGATAATATTTATTTCAGAGCATATATCTCCTATATTACTGGTCACCGATGTTAGCCTCACATATACTTATGTGTGTGTTCTCATTAGGTTGGAATCCTGAGATCACTTCCTTTTTTAATCTTTCCTCGGAGCTTGGAGGAGCTGTCTGATTTTGAATACTTCCCAGGATGTCTCATATTTTTGCCCAGAAGTGTACTAGAAAAAAGAGACTCTCTCTTTCCATATGGACAGTACATCTGAAGAAGGCCATAGAATGGATTGTCCAAAACGATATGTTGACAGCATCAAGGACACAAAGATGAGATTCAATTGTCCACAAAAAATTTGGAATGTTAATGACTCTTCTCAAAGTTATAGACAAAAGTTGGTATGTTAATGACTCTTCTCAAAGTTATAGACAAAATTTGGAATGTTAATGACTCTTCTCAAAGTTATAGACAATACCAAATTAATTATTTCTGAAAATATGCAACAGTAGAAAAAATAATTCATTGACTTACCAGTGTTACAATTTTTTCCCAAAACATTATTTCATAACAAACAAAATAACAAGAATTTACAAATATTTGATTACTAAAAAAAAGAACAAAAAAAAAAGGTTTAATCAAATTTCTTACATAATTCCTTTTCTTTTTCCAAAACGGCAAAAGAAAGATTTGGATGTCGAAGAATCAAATCCCGGGCTGTTGCCAGGCCAACAATGCCAGCACCAACAATGATGATATCAAATTCTTTCTGTGAACTGAAGAAGATTGCAAAAGAAATTAGAGTTTTGGATGTTTATTGTTGATGCTTCATCGGGGTCACCAATTTGTTGTGAAGTCAGAATTTTGGTTGCCAGTTTGTAAGAGTTTGTAGTGAAACATCTCACATTAACGTTTTTACATTTGAATGTTTAACACATAACACCACAAGTTAATTGTGTCTGATTAAATATATATTTAAAATCAAATTTCAAATATGGGACGCCAATCCTGTTAATGAAGTTAAAAGTTGCGTCCTTGAGCTGGATGGTTTAAGAAAAGAGTTGAAAAGTTTTTCTCGGCAGAATTGGACGTAATTCTTATTTCTCCTGTTCAATTGCTATTTCAAAGTTAATTGCTTAAGCTAAGTATTTGTTTTAATTCACCACACACACAAGCACTAATACACATACATTAATGTGTTTATTCAAACAAATATATAAAATTATACATATTTTCTGAGATTGTAAAACACAAGAAAAACATTATACAATTTCGGAAACTTTCAAACATAAACCCAACTTTTCTTGTGATGTAACACAAACAACTCTTTTCTATTGACTATCATTTTCTTAAACTGCTCTGCTTAGGCCTGTTTAATATTAAGTTAATAAATTATTTTGTTATGTAAAAAAAAGAAATCTTCTTGTATATTTTGTCTATCTCCAAGTAATATTTTGTCCATAATGCCAATACAATAAAGAAAATGTGCAAGAGGAAATCCGACAATTTTTAACCAATGTGGAAGTTCTGAAGTCACCAATGTTGAAAAAGAACATGAGGACTGAAGTGTGGTAAGTTCAGAGTGTTAGTGAGAGTTCACTAGTAGGTTGGTCGGGTCTTTTATCTGCTGTTTTACTTGTCACCTGTTTTGTATTGGCATAATCCTGACTGGCCAATTGTTACACATATTTGTATCATTGTTCTCTGGTCACACAAATTAACAAAGAACTTCTGGTTACTTGAACTGTAACTCAGCCATACACCACTGATCTGTAGATGTTTATTTCCATATTAGAGTAATTCACCTATTTCATCATATGTAGACCTGAGAAAATTCTGAGACATTGACAAGCTCAGAATTATACCCAGAGAACATGTTCATTTTTAATGTAAATAATTTTAGTATGTAAAATAGCCAGGAAAAGCTAAATAATTTCACCATAAAATGTTATTACTTTTAGTAATATCCTACACTGAAAGATTAAAACAACTTAATCTAGAGACCCTTGAATACAGAAGAAAACGTGCTGACCTACTAGAGGTTTATAGATTCTGGAACAACATACATAGAGTGGATACTGATGTTCATTGCTCAATATGCCCTGATAAGAAAATGCTGACTTCATCTATCTGCAGTAAAACCAGAGGACACAGCCATAAACTACAAATTCAGACCTCCACCGATGTTAGAAAAATGCATGGAACAGCCTAAGTGAAAAGGTGGTCACATCCGAGAATATCAATATGTTAAAAAATAATCTTAATTCTGATATCGGATATACCAAATATAACTACCATTTTTCTTATTAGTTTAATCCCAGGCCAACTACACTGAAGCTGGCTTAGTGACGCAATTAACTGCTGTCAAAAAAGCCTATTTCAATATTGGAAATGAAGAAATGAACTAAGCAAGTAAAGAATTTAAGTGTTTTAATATTTATGTGTATTTTTTCAAATTTGGGGTCCCTTTATAACATATGTCACAGGCCCCGCACTAGCTTAATCTAGTCGGAAATGAGGCTGCGTGAACCCCCGCAAAAATTTTGACCTGGCTCTGCCACTGGTAGTAGTGAGAGCACTCAACATCAGGTCAGTGCTGACAAATTGGTGTGGGTTCACCTTTAGGTCAGCACATTATGGTGAAGTTGTGAGTTAGTGACTTTATTGTATTTGTCAGGTTGATGCTTTATCGAGTCAGAAGCTTTGGGGTCTTCAATTTGTAGTAGAGTAGGAGTTGTGGGTTTCAGTTTGTGCTTCAGTCAAGAGTTCTCCACAATGCGGAAGTCTTGAGGTGACAACAAATGTTGAGGTGGAAAAGGGGAGTAAAAGGAAATATGATGGGAAAAAAGAATATGAAAACAGGTCTGGTTAGTCACTCAATAGAAACCGTCATGTGACCAATGTCTTTTGGCAGCATGCTGTGTTAGGGTGATCAATTAAAAAATTGGAAAAATGAGGTGATTAATGGGAAATGATCACTAAAAAAGTCTGAATTTTCAAAAAACAAGCATGAATGTTGCCAGACACAAACTAAAGGACCAGTTTAGCTTAAGCTTACATTGCAAATTGAACCCCCCCCCAAAAAAAAACCTATTTAGGGGGGAATTTAAAAAAAAAAGTTTTTTCTAGACATGATAGTAAATGTTTAAAATTTCAGCTCTCTAGCTCAATTGGTGCTGCCTGTACATGCGATACATAGCAAGCCAGCCAGACCAACTTAAAAACTGAAGAAACCTATGTTGACAGTTTTGGTTGATGGTTTCTAATATTTTAATCATTTCAAAAACAATAATAACCTTGATCCATGGCTGGCGCAAGGGTTTCATGTGCCCTAAGAGATATTTGAAATTTGTGCCCCGCCTGTATTCTACCAACTATTTTTTTCAGTTTGGAGTGCACCCCTAGGACCTTTGCACCCTAGGCGACAGCCTAGGTTCACCCAATGGATCTGCCGGTAGCAGTTGAAGTTTTTCAAAATCTCATAACACATATTGAATAGTCAAGCAGTAAAAATGGTTATTTTTTTCCTCTATGTGTATTCATATAATTGGTAAGATGTCATTTTCACTATGTTCTGCAGATGATGTGATAAACATTGAAATATTAACAAATTCTCACCTGATTTGTTTATGAAGGGTACAGGAATATTGATTACGTCAAAGCATATTTAATTCTTTTGAAAGAATTAAGTTGTTGTATATTTGACTCCAACTCTAAGCTTATTTATTAACATTTGTTTTTGTATTCTACTAAATTTCAGGCCTGGATGAAAACAATTTGGATTGATTTATTTTAATTGATTGCAAATATTGTGAGGGTGCAAGAAAAAGAACAGGCTTTGTTCACAACCAGTGACACACTTTTTGATAGCATTTGGCAACATTTGTTTCTGTAATAAAACTATTAGTTTCTAATAGATTAAAAATAAATAATGTAAAGCTGTTAAGAGATTAAAAAAAGACTCTCTGAAAATGGACACCGACTGGTTTTCTCAAGCCTTGCTGCATTTTCATTTGTATGCAAGAAGTGTGTATCTATTTGTGTCACCATAAGTTATAGGTCATAACTCTACTCTTACAATATGAGATGTTAAAAGAATGTTTTAGCTTCTTAAATTACGAATGTTTTTTTCCTACGTCACATTTTTTTTATTTCGGGAATTATATGACGCAGAAGGAGATAAAAATATATATAAAAATATTCCTCTTCCTTTGTCCACACTTTCTATCCTTCGTTTCTTATGAAAGCTATTAACCTATTCAAGTTTGGTCTGAATGAAAAACTTTTTGGCATTCATAGTACTGTCGACTGTCATTGCATATAATAATCAGGTGTCTTTAATTTCAAATTTGGTCTACTATTCATTCCATATCCTGAATTCGCAAAACTTTAATATTTATTTAGCATTTCTTATTTGAAAAAAAACTATCCAAATTTCTATCAGTCCAGTAGAATTAGTCAGAATTTATACACGGTCCTTGAACAAATTTGCATAAAGATGAAACTTGGTATAGAGATAGGTCTAACTAAAACATAACAAAAGTCCTCCATCATCCGAGAATAGGTTTTTGAGAAAATTAAGCTTCTTTGGTCATTCAATTCAAAGTTATAAATTACAATACAAACTAGAAAGCAATCAGAGAGCGCATACCTCTGCCAATGCCATTGTCAGGGGAAGTAATTGTGCATGGATCCACCCCACATTTAATCACTTCTTCCATGGCCCATTGCCCACCTTTCCACAAAAAGTCACCCAAATTCATTGAGAACTTTTGGAGGTATCATGTGGACAGAGATGAGCGTATACATGAATGTATAGAAAAAGAATGGAAAAATATCTCAATAAAAATTTTAAAAACTTGGATCAGCACAAAAAGTTGATCAGTTCTTTTGTGGCCTTCCAGAAAATTTCATTGAAATCCATTGAGAACTTTTGGAGATATCATCTTGTGTGGACATATAAATATGACATAAGGGAGATAATCTTGCATTTAATCAGTTCTTTCATAGCCTAATGTCCACCCTTCCACAAAATTTCTTTGAAATCCATTGAGAACTTTTGGAGATATTGTGTGGACAGGCATGAGATTTTGGCTATGTGGTGCTGAACATATAACCACGACGGGCCGATATTTGACATTTTGAGATAATCGGCATCAGCTGATTATTTTGCCCAATGAGGCCGATTTTTATTCTAATAGAAAAAAATACGTTTTAATTTAAAATTAAAACTGAAAGGTTGAAAGAGATGGGAGGTGGGGACAGCATGTCATTTTTCATGAATTCGACTTGGCGAGATGGAAGGGTTGACCAAGTTGGAGGTGGGGTTGTAAAGTCCAGAGAGACGACCGTGCAACACAGAGTGAGGGGGTATGGAGGGACGGCAGAGGCAGTCGTGTTGGTTCTTAGTCTTCATTCTTTTCTACGAAAGAAAGGAAGGGAAGATAGGCTTAGTCTTCTTTAGCTGTCGGCTGGTTGTCACTGGAAGCAAAGCAAAGAAAATATAGGAGGGGAAGAAAATAAAGGGTAAACATTGAAGTGTTTATAACTAATGTTTACATTTCATAACTTTTTCATTTCCCAAACAGAGACAATGCACATTTTTTATTTTCAAATATTTTCAAGTGAATAATACATTATTTTAGAAATCAAAACATATCGGCCTTATATATCGCCCTCGGCCGCTCTGCTCTCTAAATATCCGCATCTCATTGGCCAAAACCCATATCAGTCGACCACTAGTTCTTTTATAGCATTTCCTCTAAATATAAACCGATTTTCGTATTTATACAAATTTGTTCATTTCCTAATTCTACTGGACTATATGTAAATATTAAAGAGGAGTGAAACTACTTGATTTTAAGGCTTTTATTGTAAGAGAGGATTCTGAGATAAAATTAAAAGGATGATTTTTTTTAAAACACACAACATATTTAAATTGTCCGAAAACAAATTTAAACGAACGAACTTGTCCTTAGATCAAAATTGTAGGAACGAAAAAAAATACTAAAAACTAAAACAAATAACTACAAATAATACATATTAAAGTGATATTTTAAAATAAGTTTGATTATCGATAAAAGAATATAATAGAAACAGAGAGAGAGGGGGGATCTTTATTTGGCACCTGATGAATTCAAAAATAGGACAGAGTTATGTATGTATAATTCACACGACTCAAGGTCGTATTTTCTGGTGGGTCATCCAGAGATTACCCAGTTCCTTTAGATATTGCTGCAGAAGATTAGGGTAACCTAGACACCACTTCTCTTTAAGGCAATGAGGGGGTGCTGCCAGGTGGGTGGATCCACAGTCACTAGAACACAATTTTGGTTTCAGGCCATGAATGGTTTAAGAAACAGAGAAACATGTAATTGATTTGTGATTTGACTCCATTTTGATTTGGAGCAAATTCAAAACGTAAAGCCTTTCTAGATGCGATCGTCGCCACTGACAAGTTTACATATCAACATCGAACGTAACTTTTTAACGACGTAATAAAAGAATATTTCAAATAGTTCTTTGGCAGATTGAACTCTTTCTTGTTGTTTGTGTTGTTAACATGATATTTCGACCGATCCATTCTGCAGCCTTCTTCACACATAATATCCGAATGTGATGGGGTAAACAGAAGTTTTTAATATCAAAGGAGATAATCCTTATAATGTAGGATTCGGGAGTTTGTTTGTCTTTGTCTTGTCGGGTTTGGGCCTACATTATAAGGGTTAGCTCTTTTAAAATTAAATTAAAAACTTCTGTTTACCCCATCACATTCGGATATTACCCTGATGAAGGCCGAAGAACTGAATGGTCGAAACGTTGTGTTAACACAAATAACAAGAAGGAGTTTAATCGTCCAAAGAATTATTTGAATGTTAATGACCCTTCTCAAAACTATAGAAAAAGAATATTTGTTTGTTCTTTTTTTAAAATCAATTCTTGAAATCAAACTGTGATGTAAGGTTGGTTCTTTTTTAAGAAGAAGCTAAGACATTTCTTTAACATATCTTATATTGCAGTGTTTTTTTAAATATATCTTATAACACAGTTTTTTTTAATACGAGGGATGTCCGAAATGTAAGGTACAAACATTTACTAATCCAACATGTTTATTACTATACAAATAAAACATTGTGCATGTTACCAGCATTACTATGCTACTTTTCCAGGTAGTCGCCATCGAGATTGATGCACTTGTCGCATCAGTGAACAAGCACATAAATACACTCCTTGAAGAACATGTCATCAAGTGACTGGAGGGGGCCCACACATATAATAATCTGAAGGAGCCATCATTAACCATATCACTAGAGCCACTCTTTTGTCAGGTTGGCTGTGTGAGGGGTGGCGTGTCGTGCAGGATGATGACACCCTTACGCAAATGTCCTGGTCTCTTTCGATGAACAGCTTCCCTCAGTCTGTCCTGTGTTTTACAGTATCTGACTGTGTTAACTGTCTGACCATGTGGTATGAAGTCCACGAGCAGCACACCATTTGCATCCCAGAACATGACATCAATTTCTAAGCTGACTGTTGAACTTTGAATTTTTTTTTTGGTGGTGGTGGTGGTGGTGCGGGGGATGACGATGGATGCTTCCAGGTGATGGAATCAACCTTTGTCTCTGGGGTAACGTGATGCACCCAGGTCTCATCACCCGTGATCATGTTTGGGGCCCTCAAACAACATTTATCTGGGAAGCGATTCCACACAGATGACGCTGTTGTTGCAGAGGTGCAAGGGTGGCTCCAGTCACTTGACGTCATGTCCTCGAGGAGTGTATTCATGCGGTCGTGCACTGATGGGACAAGTGCATCAATCTCGATGGCGACTACATGGAAAAGTAACATAGTAGTGCTGGTAACATATGCACAATGTTTTATTTGTATAGAAATAAACAGGTTGGATTAGTTAATTACTTTTCGGACATCCCTCGTATATCTTATGAAGTGTTTATTTTTTTTAACATTTAACTGAACTCGTTAGGGTTAGTGTTTTTAGCATACGGGGGAGTGTTGGTGTTGGTGTTGCTATTTTTAGGGTTTAGGGTAGTTAGGGTTAGTTCAAGTAAAACATTTCTATTGATTTGCATTGGTACAATATATGTAGGTGCAGCAGGCCTAGGCCTACCTCATGTAGGTATACGTCCTTCAGCCATTTCACTTCAGAAAGTGGAAAAATGTAGAAATTAAATTGTCGTCTGCATCTTTGACTTTAAATTCGCCTTCAGCAGCAGCCGACAACTCAGTCGATTCCAGCAGCAGCTAAAGCGGCGGCCATTTAGAAACATGAAATGTCAATACAAGATAATAAATAAAATAAATAAATACAAATTTAAAAAAAACCCGCTCCACTCCCGATATTTTGCTTTTACATTAAATGTATTGTAGCATAAGTGTTTTACACGCCCCCCAAAAAGAGTAAATACGGTTAACCCTGACAAGACCTTGAAATATGATAAAAATAAAAAATGGGTCAAGACTTTTCGACTTTTCTTTACTTTAATGTAACTAGATAAATACTCACCTTACGAGTGGGATAAATTGCTTTCAAAAAAAGATTAATAAGATAGATAGAAATCCGTGTTTAATTTGTTTTTAAAAAGGGATATTTGTGACTTTTAGAGTTTTTTTACAAAAATATCTTTGAAAAAAATTAAATGTACATAAACACCGCTTAAAATAAACAAAATCATTCTTCCTTTTACTCTCAGCCCCTCTAGCAGATATTACAATATTTCTCACTCTCTCCTCCTCTCTATGAACGATACGAAGTCCCCACTCCAATCAGCATTCCCGTTGGTTTTCAATTTTAAACGTTAGTATTTTCTTTCTTTCATAAATTCTCTTATTTCTTTTTATTTGTGTGTCACTTTTAACATCGAGTGAGCGAAACTTTACAATTGGGACTACTTTGCCTACATTGTGCCAAATACAATCATAATAACGTTTAAAACAGGAAGTTTCGTTGATGTGAGAAGAACAGATACTACACTTTGATCTTAAAATGTGCATTCCGATCGGGACCCCACTGCTAAGATAGTGCCCCAAAACAACAAACTTCTTATAACCGGTGTAAAAAGAAATAAGTTCGAAAAACAACCAACCTGCTTTGGTCAGCAGACGTCCAGGCAGTGACATGACGACAATGGGTCAGTACTGGCCCTAACTTTCTCAACAATGTTGTCCGATGTGGGAGCAAATGGTACATCAAATTCATGACTATAATTTCCGTAGTCTTAATGTCGCAACCTCCCTCTATACTAAACGTATAAAGTCTTATAAACGAAAACGGTGCTAAGTTGAGATTACACGCGTGTTACTCAAGGCCGGGACAGGTGCTTATCTAACACGTCTTATTTTATTACTTCGTGTGTTAGCGAAATGTTTTACTTTTTATTGAAATAAATAAACTGAATCTTGTTCCAGATTATTAGGTTATCTTGTAGTTTAGCTTTCCAAATTATCACGGTTGTTGTGAAGGTATTTCTTGGTCACTGGTCAGTTTACAACAAAATACTAACGAAAAGCTGGTATCAAATCTAATAAAAACAAAACAATAATTTTTCGACATTTATTTTTTGTTTTTTTACTACTATTTGTATTTTTATTCATAATATTCGCCCGCCCCCGCAAAAAAAGTACCAGTTTTCAAAACAATTAGAGTGTTCCCGACTATGTGGTAAACTAAACACTAGCACACCTACGAAGTGTTTACTTTTTATTTTACTTCTAGATTTGTTTTTAAAGATTTGATATATCTGCTTACTATTAGTTTTTTTGCTGTAAGTGACCGAGTGCCCTTACAACAACAACAACAACAACAACAACAACCGGGATAATTTAGGGAACGTCCCCTGACAACAACAACAAAAAAAAGACGGATTGGATTGTGTCGAGAATAAAGTCTGGAAGAACCTCTTCTTCGTTATTCTATTCAACAAGATCCCCCCCCCC